>PVJC01016529.1:0-33635 GCA_004026665.1 Murina feae | reverse complement strand
CCTGGGGGGTGGACGAAGGTAGCGGACCCTGGACTAGTGCTCCCGCATGCCCCAGGGAGGCCCCCAGGGGTCGGAGCCAGGCAGCAGACCCAGGATGGCTGCTCCTGCAAGCCCCATGGAGGACCCACTCTCCCACACGCCTGGTAGAGGCCCCCGGGGGGTGGAGCCAGGCAGCAGACCCAGGACAGCTGCTCCTGGACGCCCCGAGGAGGCCCCAGGCCGGACCCCCCTCCCACTGAGCTGACACACCTGGCACAGCTATGCTGGCCCGGCCGTGGAAGCTCCCAGTGCAGAGCTGCCCTGCCAGCCTCCATCTTGGCTGGGTTAATTTGCATACAGCTGCTCTGATTGGCTGGTGGGCGTGGCCATGAGCAGAGGCTCAGCCAGCCTAGGCAGGCAGTTGCAACAGAATCCTTTGGTTTGCTCTAGCTCCATGGCTGTTGGCCTCCATCTTGGCTGGGTTAATTTGCATACAGCCGCTCTGATTGGCTGATGGTAACGGTCAAATCTGCATGTTTCTCTTTTATTATATTAGATTCCTTCTGCAGTGTTGGTTCTCCCAGTTTTACTCAATTGATGTGTCAGGGCATTTAGGCAGACCTGATCAAATAAAAGCTAGGATAATCACAGAACTGTTTTGAGGTTTACAAGATTCCACAATACTAAAACAGTTTTCCTTTGTTAAAATTCACTTGCTAATTTTTTTTTTATTCCAGCTGGGACTGTCAGCAAAAGAGATATGAATCACATGAGGCATTGTTTTTTCTCATGAAAACACAAACCAGTGTTTGTTTTGTTTCATGATTTTCTTCCTTTACACTCAAAAAACTTCAGATAAAACTGCAGACATTAGGTTCCCAAATGTGCATTTTTTTAGTTTTTCCATCAGCTACTGCCCTACAGCTCAGATTACTATTGAATTTTACAGTAATTCACATGTAACCACTGTGGACTCTGAAAAAGAAGATACCTACAAAGAAGGGCTCCTTGTGGCTAGCTGGGTTTAAATATGAAGAAATAAATAGCCCAGCCAGCATAGCTGAGTGATTCAGCTTCGACCTATGACCAGGAGGTCACAGGTCCAGTTGGGGCACATGCCTGATTTCAGGTTCGATCCCCGCTGTGGGCCATGCAAGAGGCAGCCCATCAGTGATTATCTCTTATCATTGACATTTCTATCTCTATCCCTCTCTCTCCCTTCCTCTCTGAAATCAATAAGAATATATTTAAATAAATAAACAGATACAGAGCCTAGCAACCATTTATATACAGAGGCTTCTCATGCAAACTGCACTTCAGGGGGAAACCTGCAGTAAATGACTACCTCTGAGTGAAATATCTGTGTGCCTGCCCTGTGCGGCTGCCATCTGAACCAGCCCTTCTCAAAGAGTTTCTGGAATCCTAGTTCAACCAATAGCACTGAGGTTTCCCATTCAATTGTAGTTGCCCAGTGTTGACCAATCAGAGCAGTTCTGATTCTGACCAATCAGGACAGTGCCTTTTGGAACACTCAAACTAATAGGATTTGGAGTCCTCATTTGTATGAGGATGGACTGACTAATCAGGGACCAGAGGCAGGGACTTCTGTTAATATAAACTAGTTAGCCCCCCTCTGGCTCAAGGAGTGCACTTTCCCTTTCCACCAAAGTGTGAAGACTGTTTCCTTGGCTAGAGCTAGAACTGAAACACTAAAGATGGCTCACTGGAGCAGAGTGGACCAGAGAAGCCACTGAAGCAGAGTAGAGCAGAATAGACCAGGGCAGAGCTCCCAGGCTGATGAGAGGCCTCACCCTAGGGCCACCTCAGAGCCATCTTGTTTTCATAGCCATGCTGTATCACCAGTGAGCTGTCTTGCATTGAATGAAGTTTCTGTGTTCACTGTCCCCCAAATTGAAAATTATTATTGGCTTTGACTTGGTACCAATGACCATTGGTTGACACCACATTGAGAAGACAGCCTGCCTTAGTTATGAAGGAAGTTTCTCAGTATTTTCTGGTCTATGATCCATTTATGAACTTCCTAATAAAGAGATGACTCCTACCATTCATCAGCATACTCCTTTGTTAACCGTTAGACTTCCAAACCCAAGTGTGGATGTGTATGTGGATTGATTTTTACACACTTACATACATATCTACTATTTGTAGACTAGAAATGCCAATTAGGCAGACAACAGAACAAATACAGAATTGGGACTCACAAAACTTATGTTCATTTATATCTGACTAACTATAATGGATACATATTTTTCTGTCTGTTCAGCATCACTTCCTTTGGAGAATGATCCCTCCACCATTCTCTAGAAACCTCTTTAGACCATGCAGTGCAGATAGAATTGACACTACTTTCCTATTAAAGGAGTGGCCATAACCCAGGCTAGGTCACCCACAGAACTAAACCCATTTCTCAGGAATGATCCTCTTTACCAGACTGAACCAATACCAATGTTCCCCAGACTCTTGTTACTAGAGGTAGTTGCCTCTTCTCTATAATTATGAACATTGAAGGCCACATGCATCTGGAACATCTAGAGCCATTGTGACACCTCCTGGGGAGAGTATGAGAGGGAAGCCAGGAACAGGGAAATATATCTATGAGGCCTAGAGTCACCATGTGCAAAGTCAAGAGCATCACATTGACTCTCCAATTCCCTATATCACTCGATTATCCTTTTCACAAAATTTAGTTTGAGTTGGGTTTTCATCATTTGCAATCAAGAGCCTCATAGTTCACTGAATATTCCTGTAAATTGGTTTTCTAATCTATATATATAAAAGGCTAGTAGTATTCAGAGTTTCCCCTTAGGAATTTGACTGGGTGTTCAATCGCTCAGTATGACATGCACTGACCAGGGGTGGCACAGAACGAAGGAAGGCCCTGGCCGGCAGCCAGCAGCCAGGGAAGGAAGGCCCTGGCCAGCAGCCGGAAGGCCATGATTGGCCCTAATCACCAACCAGACCTAGGAACCCTACCTGTGCATGAATTTCATGCACCAGGCCTCCAGTTTACTCAATAAATGGAGAGATCCTTCTCAATGGTCTTTTCCCCCATGTATGATTCTAAAACATGTTCTATTCTCTAACTTGAGCAGGTTATTTTCTAATATAGCACGCCATTTTATCTTTTCCTGAACAACTTTTCTTTCATTTAAATGAAATCAAATTTATCCTGCCTAGATTTTCTGTAAAAAATAAGTCAAAATTGATGGACGCTAAGATGAGCAAGTCTTCCCTTTGGGCCTGATGCAAAACAATTCACTGGTGTTTAGCTGCTGGATTCTGCAAGTATGTCTGTGTAAGATTTGCTGTCATCTTGCCATTGACCTTGTTTTGTAACTGGTGCATCAGCCCCTTATTTGGTTCTGATGAGAACCAAACAAAGAGCACAAGCAAATTGCCTTGAAAATATTTGTGGGTATATTGTGAGCAGTTATATCATAAGAGCACAAGCATTGAAGGCCCTAATAAACCCTAATGAACACAAGAAAAGGTTTCATGGCTCTATAAACAGTTTTTATATATAAATGTCACATGAAAGGCAATGGTATTAAAGATTTATGCCACAGAGTTGCCTGGAAAACATCACCCAAGCACTGCTGTTCCATTGGTAAGAGATATAGTGGCACTTACTGTTTGTTTAATCAGGGGCTCTATTTCTTAGAACTCTATGCTGTCAAAATCACCCTTTGTTCTTAGTGTGTATGTGTAGAATTTTACATAGAGAACTGGAGCCTTTTATTTCTTTTATTTAAAAAAAAAAGACTAAAAGCAAATAAGAGAAAATGTTAACAAAGCATACCGTTAGAAATGAGAAACACCAGTGCTTTTCATATATTAAAAAAAACCCAACTTGGATTCTATAGGTTATACCAAATTATCACCCATAAATAGCAAAAATCCAGAAGGATTCATGAATTTATTTTTTTGTCCTAATAGTAGCACTTAATGACTAAAAAAAGTTTTTCATGAAGTATTATTAATATTTGACAAGATGAAGTATACTTTTAGATGAGAATACTACTGTAGCACAGAGCAAAAACTCAATTCGCCATTTGTTAATGCACTTTCTTCAGTTTTCAGATAGGAATTCTAGGAAGAGGGCTTAAACTATCACAGGGAAGTGCAATGGAAAGCCAATAAAATTTTACATGCAGAGGAAAGTGATATATATATTTATATCTATAATTACTATTTTGTTTTAGATTTTTATTGCTTCAGTATTATTTGTCATTTTCATTGTTATTTTGCCACAAAATAATGTCAAGAAATTTATGGGGTTTTTGTAGCATAAAGGCAATAGCTTTTTCATGTATGCATATTTTTAATCAATTCTAATGTTATTAACACAGTGCCTACTCTAGGAATGTAATAATTATACATCAAAAGGAATTTTTCAGAACAACTTTCTTTTCATGCCATTAAATAGGTCAATTAGTGAACAATATTATTCATTCATGGAATCTGGCATTATAGAGACCCCAAATATATTGTTCTATCCACAGCCTGCTTCTAAGATACATTGAGATTCAAATATTAAATCTCTTATAGTGATTGCTAGACATTCTCCAAGAAGATCTCCTCACCTTATATTAGAAGATGAAAAAATGATTATGTTTAAGCATGTAAATGGTTTAACATAAATTATAATATTTAAAGTATGATTTTTTCATGATTTTACAAATTAAACAGACTTATTAATTTAATGGACCAATTAATAATTATAATACTTTGTTCAACAGGGATTTGTAACATCACTATTTATATTTATTGTTTTTATATTTTTGTAATCAACTTATGGACAGAGATAAAGTATGAGAAGCTTAATTAGATTTACAGAACAGAATGTAAATGCTAAAAACCTGAATAAGGTAAAAGGAAAGATAGAAATAGTGGTAGTCAGCAGTCAGTGAGAAGAAAAAGGGCTGATCAACATACAGGGATGGGCAAAAGTAAAGTTACAGTTGTGAATATGAGAAACAGAGTTTACCTGTGTATTTAATAGTATTTATTAAATAAAAGATTACTTGTGTACTTAATAAATACAAAGTATTGTATTATTTTCCATGCAAACATCTGTAACCCTACTTTTGCCCCAGTATAGGCAGGCTCATTTTCTCAACTTAGTGAGGACTCAAAGACATACCATCTAAAAGTGAGGAATCAAAAAAAATGTAAATAGAAGTATACTGTGGTTTGAATGTTCATTCGCTGAAATTTTCTTGTTAAATACCTAATGACACAGGTGATGGAACTAGGCAGTAGGGGCCTTCGGGAGGTGCTTAGATCTTGAGGGTAGAACCTACATGACAGGGATTAGTGGCTTTATGAAAGGGACCCCAGGAAGCTCCTCACCCTTTCTACCATGTGATGATGCAAGGAGTCAGCAGTCTGCTACCAGCATACCCTTACCAGAACTCAACCATGAAGGTCAATAAATGTTAAACTTTCCAGCTTTCAGAACTGTGAGAAATAAATTTCTGTTGTTTACGAATCACCCAGTCTGTTGTGTTTTGTTATAGCCATCCAAATGGACTAAGGACAGTATTAGACTAGTGCAGTTACATAGGTTATCATAAATTAAATATAGCATGACTTGTAAAGAAGGGTTAACATATGGGTATAAGACAAATCTTTCACCTCAAAGATCAGAGATCAATATTGATGTACTTGATGAAAAAAAAAAAAAGAGGGAAGTGAAACTATATTACTTTGTGAAATTATCAGAAAAATAAAGCCAGAAGTGATAACTCCCAGTCTGCATCTTTTTTATCTCTGAGTAACACTTGGCTAGGTGATAACACCCTCCTTGACATCTTGCCTCATGTGGCTGCCAGGTTTCAGAGTTTTTGCTTCTTCTCACTCCTCCTTGCTGCTTCCTCCTCTCTGAACTTATAATCACAAGGTGCCTCAGGACCACACTCATCCCCTTGGTAATAATGACAGTCCCTCCCTTGGCACAGCACAATCTGCATACTTCTCTAACTTAGATTTTGAAAAAATTGCAATTAATTGTGATAATTTTAGCTAATAATTTGTTATTAAGAACCTATTTTAGGCAAGACACTGTATTATATTCTTGGGCAGCACTTTTCTTTCTAGAACATTCTATATTTGCATTGTTCAGTGTGGTAGCCACTGGTCTCATGTGGCTATTGAGTGCCTGAAATGTGGCTACCGCATAACTGATAAACTAAATTTTTAATTTCACTTTACTTTAAATTCAATAGCCACATGTAACTAGTGGCTACCATATTGGACAGTGTGTTTCTAGGGACTCAGCTATGAAAATACATTTAATGGTGATCCTTGATTTTTTGGATTTTCCTTCAACAAAGAAAGGATCCCACTAAAGAAAAAAAAGGAAGTTTTAGAAAATCGAGGAAAAAAATCTTTATCCCTGCTGAAAATGGGATAGTGCATTAAACTGTATCAAAGATTTTGGAAATATGTCCTAATAGGGATAAAGAAGGGCAAGTAAACCTTTTTTTGTTGTTAAAATTATGTTTGTTAATAGTATTAGCACATTAATCCCATGTTTAGCTTCACAAATTTTGGTGGTTCGGGAATAGAAAGTTATGAAAGAGACTAAAGAAAACCTAAGGCATAATAGACTCATTTTAGTCAATTTTAATTTTGGTCTTCCTTGTTTCTTAATGCTGTATCTTCAGTTTCAAAGATCTCACTGGAAAAGTTGTTATTTCATCTGTCTCTAATTCTGAACTTCCTGCTCTGGGTTTGTTTTTGATATTTATCATATGCCTTGTGAAAGTCTCCCCACATCACTGATACTTGCCTTTTGTTATTGTTAACTTTTGTGTGTTCATAGTTCACGAAGGGCAATAATAATCTCGACTCATATCTGGCATATTATTTAAACTTAACGTAGCATTATATTAGGATTTCTATTTCTTTATTGTGCATTGTCTCTGCATATTTTTATATGATACATACCTAGCTCTCAGTTGCTTAGACATTTTGAGTATATAAAAAAAAGTTCTTTGTTTAGAATTTTTAAGCTGTTTTTTAAATAAATAAAGGTCTGCCCTACTTGTATGTTGTCAACTGGCTATCTGTTTCATATTCCAAAAGCCACACCCACTACTATTTTCAAGACTTGCCACTGTCTCTGGACTTAATTGCCAGTAGTGGATTCAGGCTGCTGGGGGCCACACCCTTAAGCTTTCTAACATTCAGCTTAAAGGGTGTTCTAGCTGCCATTTGATTTCTTTTAAGGGTTTTTTAAAGGTGTTATAGCCCCACCTTTGCTTTTGTTCTTTAAGCCTTGGAGCCAAGCCCCGAATGGAAAGCCAAGTCTTGCTGCGGCACCTGAACATTGCCTACCTGTGCTCTCAGGCTAGGTCTTTACATAAGAATCTCTTAGCAAATGGAAAGGTGACATGAGAAAATTATTTTTTCCTCAACTGGCAAGTTCTGGTTCTCTATAGTCCCTAAAATTCTATTTCAAACCAGCTAGTTATTTCCTGAGCTCATCACATGTTGCTTAAAAAGCCAGCTAATACTTCAACATTCTAATAAAAACCATCTTGCCCAAGTCCACAAGTCCATGGGTTACATTTCTATCTTCTAGCTTACCACAGAAGATTGTTATACCGAGTGCTTCATGGTTATATAACATGAGTCACCATTTCTTCGGGCTTTTATGATAGTTTCTTCAACATTTTTCCAACCTATACCACCACCCAGTCCCACATGTTTTAGGTTTCCCTTGCAGCCCGGACAGCGCTTATTAATACCAATTCCTGTATAGGTTTGCTATTGCTACAAAAATGTTGCATAACAAACAGCTACAAAATCTCAGTGGCATGCAACCATAAACATTTCTTTAGCTCACATATCTGTGGATTGGCTGAGGATCTGCTGATCTAGGCTGGGGCAGTGTGGCTGGGTAGCCCTGTACCATGTGTCTTATCCTCTTCCTGGAACCTGTGGACTGAACTGAGAATGTCCCTTTCATGGCAACAGCTGAATGCAAGAGCCCAAGACGTACCATGCAAGAGCATTTCCGGTTTCTGTGGAGTCAGGCTTGCTAATGTCCCATGAGCCGAAGCAAATCACATTCTAAACCCTAAGTCAAGGGGTGGGGGAGCACTCTCTGCCCATCGGGAAGCCAAAGACAGTCACGGGGCCGAGGCCAACAAAAATGGAGTGGGGAAGCACACTTCCCCCACGGAACTGAGCAAAAGGAAGGACTATATCTGACAACAGTTAAATCTAAATAAATCTTGCTTTCTTTCTGATTTCTTTCATAATTTCTACATAAATTAGGGACCTCTGGGCATAAGCAATTAAAATCAACCTGGTTAAACTAATCACAAACAAGTATTCAGTGGAAGGGTATGGAGAAATCAGGAAGGATTAGGGCCAGAAAGGCTCTGAAGATCTAGGTAAGAGAAACTCAGTCTCGGAGGATTCTGTCATGTAATGGAGAAATTTTTCCCATCCTCAAGGCACTCGGCTAAAGATTCATCTTCCCAAGACAGAGTACCTGAGTGATTCTGCTCTGCCACCAAGGAACCAGAGTACTGTCCCAACAAATCTACATAAAACAGGGAATATTTGGTCCTCAAAGAAAAATCAATGTTTTATTATTAGACACAGGGGCAGCTGCATGCTGAGAAGGCAAAATCAAGAGAGGTGCACACCAGCTACCAAATTAGCCAACCTGTCCAAATTTTAAGGATGTTAAAACTGTCAAAAACAACCTGTTTTGCTAACCCACTTGCACAAGTTTATCCACTAAGAATTTGAATGAAGAAATAAATCTGTGTTACTCAATCAACACTGTGCATCGGAAGTCTTGGAACAGATGATTTGGAGTAAAGTACAAGTCTCCTATTTACTACACATATGACTTTAGGCAAGTCATGTAACTGCAATCTCTTCATTCATAAAACAGGAAACACCTGTCTTATCTATTTCTGCAGGTTGTTGTGAAGCTCAAATGAATAAACAGACACATACACAAAAGTGCTTTAAAAACTGTAAAGTGACTCCCGTACGACAACATCTCTTTGTGTCCAGTGACTGTGGTACCCGTTTAAAACTTCTTACAATGAGCCCAGCCCCGTTGCCGCAACTTCTAAACCTAGTGCCTAAAGTGCTGTTGTACCTACAAGTGCTGGCAGGTCCACAAAACTTTCCTGCTTACGTCCATGATTTATTTTCACAGGAAGAAGAGGACCTGAAGGGAGCGAACGCAAAGAAGGGAAGAGAAACTGTTACTTATTTGCAAACCAAGGAAGTTGGGATTCGGCCGTAATGAGAGCCCAGCCTGGGAGTCCATACTGTGCAGACCAGTATCCCATCTTCAGAGCAGGCACCAGGGTGGGGAATACTCAGTAACCCCACGGGGCAAAAGGAGAGAAACAAAGAGAGACAGACAGAAAGAGACATAAATCCTTCTTCGCACTGAAAACTAAGGCTAAGTTGCCCAGTGGGCAGCAGCGACGGGGTGTCTACAAAACAGCACATTACTTCACTCCAGACTTGGCGCCTTTCACCCGGGTGGACCTCTCTGCCTGTGGAAGAGGATTGGGAAGGGAGTGGAGAGCAGCGCCAACACCCAAACCACCTTCAAGGGCTCAGAACCCATGGAAGTGACTCAGCCACGCAGCCTTGAAAGATCTGCTCCGGCTGCTGCGCCACAGACTCACTTTCCACAGCAGCTTCCAGTCCGTGATGGCGAAGATGATACCAAGGGAGCCCCTGTTCGCCCCGCGGGGCAGCAGTGGGCACCTTTGAGTCGTCCCTGAAGGCCGTGGGGCGCTGGACCCCGCCTGCCCCATGGAGCAGAGAAGCACTCGGTCTTCATTGGTTAAAGATGGTCACGTGGGCAGCTTTTCCCTCCTGAGTGATTTGCTCATTCCAGTGCTGCTACCCAGACAGACCCCAGGTTAGGTCCTACTTTGTAGCTAATCTGTCTTTGTTCTTCCACGCCTGTATGTTTGAGACATTATTTTGTTTGGTTTTACTCCTGGAAATCGCCCCTCCTCTCCCATACATGTAAAAGTAGGCCCAGTGCCCCTTCCCACCCCCGCCTCACCCCTAGGAAAATGCAACAAGTTAAGAGAGAAGCATTTCCCGGGGGTAGAAAAGATTTCCCCATTTACCCAGGCTGAGGGAAGAGAGAGCAATGAAGGCAGTGTCCTGAATGGGTCTCAGAAGAATCAAATGCATACATGCACGCACATGTGCACAGAAACACACACAGATAGATCAGACACTCATGGACACACATACATGGACACACACGTGCACAGAAACTCATATACAATACAGATAGACTCAGACACTCACGATCACACATACATCGATATACACGGGACACACACACACTTCACCTGTTTTATTTCTTGGGTGCAGGCTCACTGGCTGTATCCAAGCCCATCTGGGCCTTGGGAAGCCTCACAGAAATCTTATGTCCCATAGAACCAACTCCCAACAAAATAAGGACAGGTTGAAGGAATTCATAACCCCAGTGGTTCATGCATCTTCTAACAGTGTACAAAGAAACTTCTCTCCCAACTCTACGAAGTAAATTGTCGTAAATTCTCTTACAGAAAAGCTGGTTATGCTGCGTTTTAGAGAGAATTCTTAGAACTGACATTATGCTGCCCAGGGACTAGGGGAAGAACACAGGTGAAAGGTCAGCAGCATCACACCTGACTCCTCATTCACAGATGAGTTGCATGATTAAAAGAGCACGTAATTTCTTTCCTGCTATACTTAGAATCTCCTCTTACTTAAGCAGTTCTCTCCAATACTATATGCTTACTTTAGCCCACACAGTGCCCCAATCAAGTCTAATAGGCAGAGGCGAAGAAGTGCTTGCCACATGCAGTCAGCATTGTAATTGCTTCAACATAGTAGCATTGAGGTTAGTTTGGGTTGGCTGCCACAAGACAGTTAACCTTGGTACCCTTCTGCTATGACCAGAGTGACCATGCTTTGCCCTGGACAGTTTTAGTTTTCCACTGTTGAGCCAACACAATCATGTGTGTTGCCATTTGGAACACAAATTATACAGTCTCTTTTTTCCTAACTGACTCTCATGTCTGTACAAATTCCCTTGCTTGCCAATTTTCAAAATGTGCAGGGACCCTGCCACACAGAGAGGAGAGTGATGAGTATAGACCTAAGAGTCCTCTGCTTACGGAATTTGTGGGTAAATCAATAGTAACCATAATACCACCTTAGATCTTTACCATGAATACCTGAGGAGATATAGGGATTTTTAAAAATTGTAATTAATTTATTATGCAGGGGAAAATACTGTTGTTTTCACCACATGACCAATGATGAAGCTTAAATAAAGAAAAGTTAGTTTAAAAATGTCTGACCACTGGGTGGTAGCGGGGTGGAGAGGGTTAATAGGGGGCAAGGGGCTATAATATTTACAACAATAAAGATAATTTTTTAAAAAAATATATGGCCATAACTGGTTTGGCTCAGTGAATAGAGCGTCGGCCTATGGACTGAAAGATCCCAGGTTCAATTCCGGTCAAGGGCATGTACCTTGGTTGCAGGCACATCCCCAGCAGGAGATGTGCAGGAGGCAGCTGATCGATGTTTCTAACTCTCTATCTCTCTTTCTTCCTCTCTGTAAAAAACTCAATAAAATGTATTTCAAAAAAGGGGGATTATCTCCTTTAAATATATATATATATATATATATATATATATATATATATGGCCATCTACTTTAAGATAAGTATAGTACAGGTGATTGGGCATAAAAAAAACCTGAAAAATAAAGCATATTATTTCATCTTCAAGGTGCTTAGAAGCTATTGTGAGAAAGCACAGAATAATGAGAAAAAGTAGAAGTGGCAAATGACAGATATAGGCTGATATTATGCCTACATGTTGAAAGATCTCTCTCAAGGTTAAATAATAAATATGTGTCAGAGTTAAAAATAGAGGAAGTGGGCAGAAAATAAACATTTATCAAGCACATAGCACCACAGTCTGAGCCAGCTTTAGGTCTTATTTCACTTAATTCCTATCACAAACCTATAGAGGCAATCAAATTTCTTTTATAGATTAAGCAACACACCCTGAGAGGTTAAGTAACTCGCCTGAAGTCACACAGGGTCCACACCAGATCTACTGAAACGAAAGCTGTTTTCTCCCCTGTCAGATTCAAATTGCCCACATTTTCTTTAGCCCAGGGCAGAAATTGACTAATCTCAGGAATTCTATGAGTTTCTAAACTCAGATGAAATAAGTTGAAAATTCTACAAAAATGTATAGCAAAAACAAAATAACTAAAATGAGATTAAAAAAAAAAAAACTCTCAAGAAATGAGAAGACTGCTGTTCCACATTTCCAAAAGCAAATTCCCACGCAATTGTGTGTGATTAGGGAGAAAGAAAAGGGGGGAGGGAAGTAAAAATTTTACTGTTCCAAAATTCCTGTTGAGCTGTCCCTGCAGCATTCCCCAGGAGCCTCCTCTACAGAATGCATTCAGGTCTGCTTGCTGTTCTCCTAATGCTGATGGCAACAAATCCCCCACTAGACACCACCATCATTGAGTAGCTGAGAAAGGAAGTTCTGAGAGGCGATGAAAGCTTCAAAGTGTTCAAAACACAAATGATTTTGTCCTGCTATCAGTTTTATTCACCCCCCACCCCCAATTTATCAAATACTTTAAAGTTTACAAAGCAAGGTGCTGGATGGAAGAGGGGGAGCCTAGAGGGAGAGTTGAGACAGGCAATCTGACCTGGAATATATGACAATCCAGTAGGAAAGGGAGACACATGTAATTTATAAGATTACAGTCATAATGTGATGAGCCTAAGTGAAGTGAAAACAAAGAGCTAGTAAGACTCTAGTGCCGTGTGACATTTACCTGTAATGACCCTTTCTCTTCCACAGGTGAGTTTCAATTACCTATCTTAAAGGGGCTCATACAAAGCCCCCATGGTATCACTTACATGTGGAATCACCAAATTCATAGAAACAGAGGGCAGAAAAGTGGTTTCCAGGGGTAGAAAGGGGGCAGGAAATAAGATGAGGAGGGTGGGGATAAGTAGGTGCAAACTTCCAGTTATTAGATATATAGGGTCTGAGGACCTAATGTATAACATGGTGACTACAATTGGTAACACTATGCTGTGTAATTGCAATTTGCTAACATAGTAGAACTAATATGCTCTCACACAAAAAAGGTAAATATGTGAGCTGGTGGATGTGTTCACTAACTCAATGCAGGGAATCTTTTCACCACATATATGGTGAATTGCCACGATGTACACGTCAAACATCTTACTTTTCATTTGTCAATTATAGTTCAACTAGAAGCCAGGTGCACTAAATTCATGCACTGGCAGGGGGAGTGGGGAGCAGGCAGTGCCCCTCAGCCCAGCCTGCACCCTCTCCAATCTAGGACTGCTGGCTCTCAACTGCTCGCCTGCCTACCTGCTTGATTGCCCCTAACCACTTCTGCCTGCCAGCCTGATCAATGCCTACCTGCTCCCCTGCTGGCTCAGTCACCCCCAACTGCCCTCCCCTGCTGGCCTGATCACCCACAACTGCCCTCCCCTTCTGGCCATCTTCTGGTGGCCATCTTGTGACCACATGGGGCAGCCATCTTTGACCACATGGGGGTGGCCATCTTATGTGAGGGCATGATGGTCAATTTGCATATTACCTCTTTATTATATAGGATAAATCTGTAAAAAGGAGTGGGGCCTCAAAACAGCTTCCACAACTTCCTCACTGAAAGAAGGTTCATTATAAGAACAAAATTTTTTTAAATAAAGTTTTTGGAAAAGTGCTTTGAAAACACTATTTTAGCATATAACTAATGAAAAGGTAATATTAGAAAAGAAAAAACAAGGTGCCATTTAATTGCTTAATGCAAATTCGCACTCCCCTGCTTTCTGGATCAGGCAGGTGTGCTGCCTCCAGTGAAGGTGTGACTCTGAGTCTCTCATCCTTCCTGTATCTGCAGCTTTCTTGCCTGGTCCCCCATCTGATCTCCACTTTGAGCCCAGCCCAGGCCCTCTCTGCTGCTCAGGCCAAACAGTCTCTGATGATCTCACATCTTTGAGCTCCAGCCTCATCTATCTGCCTGCCTAGATTTCCACACGGACAGCTCTGAAGCTTGCCCGAAGAAACTCGCTAGCTTCCTTCTTTTCCAAGAATGGGTCTGTGTTCCTAGTCCCAGTTCTCAGGGACTCCCACTTGTCATCTTCTAGTCACTCAGCCAGAACGTGGCTATGAACTTGGCACGTCGCTCTGCCTCCTCCCTCTATCCAACACTCTATCCTTTACTTCAGTCACTTAGAATGTAACATAAGAGGAAAAAGAATTGGAAGATAATGCTTCTTATGCACTTACTTGTCATCTTCCCACATGTTTGGCTGTTGTTCATTTCTGATGGAAGTATTCCACTGGTCCCTTTTGTCTCTGCAAAGGGAACAAAGGAAGTTGGAATTATAGAGATAAGCACTTTCCTAATGGCCTTGTTATTTCCAAGAGGTTTTAATAGAAAATGTTTCTTAAAAAAAAAAAAAAAAAAGAGGTGGGATGGTTCCAACATTAGCAAGATTGTGTATTGATGGTGTTCTCCAGACCTCCCACCTTTACCCCTGGCCCCCTGAGTTTGGGCTTCTAGGTAAATGTTACTCCATAATGAGGTTTCAGTCAGACCCCAAGAAATGAATGAAATGGTTGCATCTGGTTATAATACACAGACAGTATGATGTGTGTACAGATGGGACATTTGAATGTAAGAGTGTAATTTGGTTTTGGTTTGGGTTTGGTTTTTAGCTTGCTTGGTGTTTGATGTACCTATGTGAGCACATGCACCCCAGCTTGTTCAAGCCTGGCTGTTTCCACAGGGAGCCCTGCCTCTACCAGTTAGCTTGGCAAAAAGGATAAGGCATATGTGGCCCTTTCCCAGGGGAAGCCTAATGTCCCATCACTGCTCCCCTGCTGGAACCTGCCATCATAATGGCTGTCCCCACCCTACTCCTGATGAAGTACATTCAGTGCAGACATGGGCTGCCTCCACCTACCAGCAGTCTGGGTGTATGTCATGCAGTTTTCTGAAAGCTCGGAGCCTCCCCTCCCCCTCAATGGGGCCTGGGGAGCTGGAGGCAGCCGCAGAGCTTGCTGTGGTTTTACCCCTGCATGGTGAGTCTGGATTCTCTGAGAAAGCCCACTTGTGGAAGGAAAAGCACCTGCCCATAGCTCCCCCAGTGGAACTAGAGGGTAGCACTTAGCCAGACTAAAGCACAAGCTAACTCATTTCTGAGCCTCTTTGCAAAGCCTCAGTCTGCAACTGCACAGTTCCACCTCTGAGGAGTCCTATAGCTGAGAATCGGTGTGCTTTGCTTTAATGTAGTTGCCCAAATTATTTGAACACGGGATGCTTTGGGGCAACCCACTCGTTTGGAATATGTATTGATATAGGCTGACAAAACCCTTGGGGAATATGGAATAGTCTTGAGGTTGGATTTCCTAGGTGAGCCTACATGGATTTCAGCTTTTTTTTTTTTTTTTTTTTTTTCAGAACAGGTAGACCAAAAACCCTTTGCCCATGTCATTTTGCTAATCTGGGGCTGAAGATATGAGTAGAGCTGGTGCAGCAGAACCTGAAAAAAGGAACAAAGCAGGTGTATAATATGCCTCAGGCTATACCACCAAACTCCCTACCCACACTCATGGCCTCCAGCTTGAGCCTCCACAGAGAAAGCTGAGGAGGTTCAGGAAACCGGGCATGGAGGACACTGTGAGATTGCAAACACGGTGAGGATTGCTTGGGGTCCAGAGCAACCCTGAGTTTAGGAGAGAAACGTTCCTGCTACTCTATCCCCACACCCTGTTTTCTGCCATAAACTACTTCATGAGCTAGCTTTTTTAGGCAGGCAGTGGCAGCTGAGAAGCAGGACTGATCAGGGTGCCCACAAGGGAAGAACAATCTGGACTTATCACTGAGCACAGGATGGATGCCACAATGCAGGAAACCCCTAACAATCATTGACATAAGGAATGTCCAAGCCTGGAGAGAATTTTTATGAGTTTATTTGAGCCAAACTGATGACAATTGCCAGGAAACAAAATCTCAATGGACTGAGAAAATGATATGAAGAATGGCAGTTTTACAGCTTATTTTATACACTAGATTCAAAAGAGGAGACATAAAGAGGGTTACATAAGATTCATTGGTGGGTGGTTAGGGAGATGGAAGGAAGAAAAGCAGGAAAATCTCTGAAATTAGGTAAAGCATAAAATGGAGAGACACATTCTTCTTTTATACTGGTGGGTACAAGATAGTTAACAGTTAACATTTGCATCACACAGGGAACAATGAAGGTTTTTGTGGTCTCCTGCTCTGGTGTAGTGGGTGTACCCTAAGTAAGGGGTCTAGAAAAGGAGATTGCTCTGACATTCCAAAGGTTTATTATCATAGATGAAAAAAGACAGTAGACAGGCTCAGTTAAGGTAAAGAATGACCTTTGTCAAAGCAGATGCTGGCCTAGAACATGACTACCCGTTATGACTCACTTTTAATTAGGAAGTTTTAATGTCAGACCATCCTATGCAGTTACTTTCAGTCTCTGTGGTTGTAAGGCCTATCATGCAGGCCTGAGCTTGTCAGGTTTAGTATATGGCCCCTTTTTCATCCACTATGAGAAGGAAAACTTCAGGGTGGAGGTGAGGATTATGATCCTCCAGGAACAGTCAATGAGAGATGCACTGTCATTTGGGTCTATTTGGGCCTCACAGCACCTAGTTCCCGCCAGACACTGGGAGCTACAGCCATCCAGATTCTCCCCCTTTGCATGTTAAGAAACCTTCAAGTTTTCTCCTTTCTCTTCCCCCCAGGCCATATTTCCCACACCTGCCCAGTCTCTGGAGCAATCAGAAAGGAGGAAGGAGGTGGCTGGCTGGCAAAGCCTTTCATATTTTACTCAGGCGACTCAGTGGGTGGTGGTATCAAGCCCCCCCCCCCCATGGGGTTACTGGACATAAACTGGGCCCATAAAACAAATGGTCAGACCTGAGTTGGGGGTTGTTGCTAGTAAAGGGAGTTTCCCTTTGTCTTAAATCACCCGGATTGTTTACTGCGAAAGGCAACCGCTTAATCTGAAACACAGACAGAAAACACTGCTGCCCTGCATCCCTCCCCACCCCCACCCCTCCTTCACCCCCCCCATCCCCCGTGTCTCTGCTGAGCCCAACTTTTACAATCTAAGCACTACAAGCACCAAGTGGCTTGGGTGGCTTGAAGCCAAACAGTACTGTTTCCTTTTGCTGTTGTTGAGAAAGGCATTCAGGAAAACAATTGAGCACAATCGGGCCTTCCTGTTCCGCAGGCGGGCGAGCCTGTGACCCAGCCAGCAAACTTCCAGTGAGTCACCCGCCTGAGCTGGGAGTTCCTTTGTCAGAGGCAGCTGTGGACAGGCTGCAGCCCTCCCTGCGAAAGCTCCGCTGGATTCTCATTTTCAGGGCTGATTTCTCCCACCTGTGCAGGTACCATGAGATTTCATCCTAAATTCAAAAGCAGGGAGATGGCACAAACGTATTTTGGTTGGGAAAGGCATGGGCTCTGTGTTTCTCTGAAGCCCAGATGTCAGTCTTGTATTTTGTTTTGTTTTTTAATTGTTACTGATTTTTCAGAGAGAGAGAGAGAAAACAATTTGTTGTTCTACCCATTCATGCACTCGTTGGTTGATCTTTGCATGTGCCCTGTCAGGATTTCATAACCACAATCGTGATGTACTGGGACAATGCTCTAACCAACTGAGCTACCCAACAAGGGTCAGGAAGTCAGTTTTGCAAGAAAAAGCCCACAGGGGGATCTAAGAAGTTTCAAAATGCCTACTGATAGACCCTCCCTTCCCCCAACTGGTGGCAGGAGTATGACTTAACCTGCAGCCCGGAAATACCTGAGTGATTAACCTTGTACCTTATATGGACTATACATTGGACCACCAATCCACACCTGCCAAATACCCTAAAGCCATTGCCCTATATGGACAACGCAGTAAGCCACCAATCAGTGTGCACTGAGTACACTAAGCCCCCACCCCTTCCCATTCAGCCCCTCAAAAGGAGTGCCCACCTCTGCATGTGCTACTGTTCTCCCCTTGTGAGACAGCACGGCAGCTTCTTCTCTTCTAATAAAGCCTGCAGTCCTGGTTTTCTGCCTCTGTCTGATCTTTCACCTACATTTCATGGGCTTTTCATTACATGGGGTACATACACAAACTGTACTCCATGTGCTCACTAACACCTGTTTGGTTAACTGAGGTACAGCCAGCCAGTTGGGGCTGCCTTTGACCAATGGCTGATTGAGCTCAAGTGAAATCAACTTAACTTAGAGACAGAGAGAAGACCACACCTTGCAATGGGTTCCAAACTTTCATTTTTCACACAATGCAACTGAAATACTAAGAGTTGCACTGACATATCCTGGATGCATGAAAAGAAACCTGGAGAAATGTAGGACAGTCAACAGCTGGTTGGATGTAATTTGAGCAGCATTCTTTAAGTGTGTGTGTGTGTGTGTATGTGTGTGTGTTTTATTGTCTCATTCTCTCATTTCTCTCTCCCATTCTCTGATTCTCCTCACTCCCATCCTCTCTCATTCTCTCTCTCTCATTCTCTTTCATTCTTTCTTATTTTCTCTCTCTCCCTCTCATTCTCTCTTCATCTCACTCTCTCCATCTCTTTATTTCTCCCCCTCTCTCTCCCCAGTCTCTAGGATTATAAAATATTCTTCCATGAATGGAATCTAAAGTCTAAAAGATCCTTCAGACCCAATAGAGATGGCAAACTTGACGTCATTTCCCAAACTCATTCTAGGAGTCAACAATCAGTGTCACTTCACCAAAAGTTAAACGAATTGATACTAAATTTTGAAGAGTCACAGGACATGCCACCCCAAAATATATCACTCTGGTATATTGATGACTTTAAGCTTTAGGCACATGAAAACCAGGAAATGCAGGGAGAGGCTTTCTCCGAACTCCCTTTATCTGCCTCAAGGCAGATCCTCCAAAAGGGATTCCGTTGTTATAAATCCCCTCCCTGCGAGTTTCATCAGCCAGGGAAGATTGACTCTTGTCACAGAAGAAGATACCGGGAGTTGACACCACATGCTGACAGACTTTGTCACAAACTTATATTTCCCATTTATTCTTCTAAGCGTCTATTCATCCTTCCTAAAGATAACTTACTCTCCCCTAAGAGGCCTATACTCCCCTCCCCTTTTCCTAGCAAGGTGGTATTTAAGCCTGAATTCTAAGACACCTGTCTGAGTTATACATTTTTTGCTTGGATAATTGCCATGTATACATAAAGTCTACATGCTAATAAACTTGTTTGCTTTTCTCTTGTAAATTTGTCTTTTATTATAGGAGTCTCAGCTAAGAATTCAACTAGGATTTCCACTAGTAATAATGTTTTTTGTGGTTTTTTCAAAAATATATTTGTATGGATTTTAGAGAGGAAGGGAGAGGGAGAGAGAGAGAAAACACACCAATGATGACAGAGAATCATTGATTGGCTGCCTCCAGCACATCCTCTACTAGGGATCAAGCTCACAACCCGGGCAAGTGACCTTGACTAGAATCAAACCTGGGACCTTTCAGTCTGTATACCAACACTCTATCAACTGAGTCAAATGGACCAGGGCAGTAATGTCTTGATAAAATAAAATAAAAAGAAGATTTAGTACTTTGTTCAATACCATACATTATTTTGAAATGATTTTGAGTTTTGAGTATAACAAAACTGTGTTTGGGCCCTAACTCTTCTGTTTTCTAGTTATGCCATTTAGACAAATCATTTGACTTCCCTGCATCTCAATTTCCTCATCCAAAAATGGGGATAACAATAGTGCCTATTATTACTACAACTCACAGGGTTGTAACAATTAAAAGAGATGACCAATATAGATCATTTTACTTAGTGTCTTGCCCAGTGCTCAATAACTGTAATTACTGTTGCTAATAACAATAATAATTGAATCTAATAGTCATTTAATTGACTTTTTTCATTAGATGTTTAATAAACTGGATCTGAAAGCATAATGTCACCCATGAGGAAGGTATAACCTCTATCATCTGCCAAAATAAAACTAGACTTCTAAAGGGAAGATGTTTTGATAAATGGAATGATTTGTCCGTTGAAAAATGGTGTCTTTTTTCAATTATAATAGAATATATTTAAAAATGTACAGATTTCAGGAGGACAAACACTAGATTTTTTTCCAACAAATTTGTTAATTGATTCAAATAATATATAGCGCCTGGAAATTCCCATGTTTAGTCCACCAGACCCTTCAAACAAACAAATTAAATAAATGAAATTATCCTTTTGTACGACACTCAAATTTCTGCTAGATTTGTACAGTAACTGAATTAGGTGTGTGATTAGAAGGAACTCTGGGATACACTTTCTCTTCACTCAATATGATGCAATCTGAAAAAAAAAAATGGTTCAACCACATTCAAAAATCCATTCTTACAGGTCAGGTGTCAGTCGCTTGTACAAGTCAGTCAGTAAGAAAACTTCTTAGACTGAGCTATTCTGAAGTATCACTGAAATACGTTAAGGCCCATCTCACCCCTGAATCACAGTCTGTATCCCTGAGAAAGACTTGGCTTTGATTGCAACAGTTTCATAAAAGAAAACATTTCCACAAAGCCCAATAAAACCCAAACTTCAGCAAGAGTTGGGCCAGGAAATTCACAACAGTTCTGGTTAATATACCCAACGTTGTTACCAATAGCATTGGTGGGCACAGTTTGTTTTCAGCTCAGTCAGGTCTTTTGGAAACTGAACCACAGGAACAGCACAGATGCTGAATCAATCAGATACATCCTGTGGTTTGCACTTCAAAGGTAGCCACAAATTCTTAAGGTATGATTCATAGTCATCAAAATCTATGAATCTCCTCTGAAATTGTTCTCTCACTTCCACTAAATAGCTCTGTAATTCTTCAAATCTGTGACCCCATTGAGGTCAAGGAAATTCGGCAGCAGGTTACGAATGAAAGAGGAGGAAATGAGTGTAATTATCACCTGCTCAGGCCACTGGGCCAGTTAGAATCTGCATTTGGTTGAACAAGAATATAAAAGAAGCCAGGACCCAAGCCTTTGTCAACCCTTTAGGGCCCCCATGGAAGATCTACTTCAACAGATATTCAAAGCCTAATGTCTTACGGCATCCAGACTTCTATGCTAAAATTTAAAGATCCTACCAAACCACCAAACTCTATCCTACACACATATGCCAGTTGTGAGAGTTGTGCTCTATCAAAAAAATAAGGAGAAGAAACCTATTTATTCAGCCAGCAAACGTATCCAATTAATTCTTTACTCCAAAAAAAGGGACTCAGGCAAATGCTTAGGGAGCCTATATCAGAAATACCACTTCAAGCACAAAATAACTTTACCAGTTAGCTTTCACTGCTTACCAAACCACCACAGAATTTAGTGGCTTAAAGCACAGACCATTTCTGTAGCTCAAAATTTTGCAGGTTGTGAACAGGGACCAGCTAGGTGGCTTTTATGGTCTCGACATCGTTCATTCATGCATTTGTGGTTGCCTGCTCGGCCATTTGAGGCAGGCTGGGATAGAAAGTTCTCAGGTGCAGTGGCTTATCTTTGTTCCATGTTCTCTCACCTGGCTAGCCTGGGCTTAGTATTTATACATTATCTGGACAGGGTTCTAAGAGAGTGTGCAAGTGTTCAAGGGCTTTTGCGGCCTGGGCTCAGAACCAGTAGTCACTTTCACTGCATTACATTGCCAAAGCAAGTTACAAGGCCAACCTTGATTCAACAAGAGGAGCGAAATAAAGCCTTTGTATGAATGAGAGGAACTTCAAAGTCACATTGTAGGCATGAAAAATTGTGGCCATTTTTGCAATCTACCAAAAACCTCTCACACATGTGCTCCTTAACGCTGTTACAGAAGAGCAAAGAAATGCCAAGCACACTTCCTAGAGAAAGGGAGGTACCCATTTATTAACACTAGTGACTAGTGGACTCCGGGAGTAATTTTCTAAATCAGAGTGAGGTAAAATATAGAGGCTTCGCTTTTTATAATCTTCTGGGGTCTTTGTCTTGCAGATATGGTTCTGCCCCCTTGTGGGCTTACAGAAAGGTCCCCAGGTGTTGGGGTACCCAGGTCATATCAGATGATCTGTCCTGGGGCCAGCGATAATGACCTTCCCCACCCCACCCCCAGGGCAGTGCATTGTTCAGTTTTTATGGCCTGACAAGCCTTGGAAGACCAGTTTCCTCCTCCATGCCACACTCACTAAACCCAGCAGGACAGGGTTTCAGCATGAACAGAGTAAAGCATTCCTGCATAGGACCAATCATGTAACTGCATAGAAACTTCGTATCTTTAAAATAACCTTGTCACCCTAACTGGTTTGGCTCAGTGGATAGAACCTTGGCCTGCGGACTGAAAGGTCTCAGGTTTAATTCTGGTCAAGGGCATATACTTTGGTTGCGGGCACATTTCCAGTAGAAGAAGTATAGGAGGCAGCTGATCAATGTTTCTTTCTCATCGATGTTTCTAACTCTCTATCCCTCTCTATAAAAAATCAATAAGATACATTTAAAATAATAATAATAATAATAACAACAACAACAACAACCTTGTTTCTTTCCTTTTGATTCAGACTGGCCTCATCCGGCATCCTGACACAGCTGCCTCTTTCTCCCTTGCACATGCACTCCCTTAATCATTAAGTCCCCAGGACAATGAGGTTCTGATCAGCATCAAATAATCTTAGGAACAAAGTCTTGGGTCTGTTCACCCCATAGACAGTTGGGGTCTATTTAGAGCTAATATTTAGGCCTCAGTGTGTTTCAGGTTCAGGCCCAGAAAAGCAGCAAAACCAGATGGAGTGACACCACAACTCTGACCAGGAGCCTAACTCTCTTACTCACATGATTAGTGATCTTCCCCCTGGATAACTTGTGCCCTAAAATCATTGGGGAGACAGGTCTTTGAGCATTAGCTCACCTATGACTCTAGGTATGAACAACTTCCTGAAAAGGAACCATTACTTTCTTTGCTGTAAGCTCCTGTTTGTATCTTATTGGGCTTTGATGGATGCATATGGACTCCTTTAGTCCATCAACATTCAGAGCTCAGCAACAAGGATGCCTGGTGCTTCTCATGGCAACCCTCCCTCACCATTTGGTACTCCTGAGATGGCAGATAATTCCTTTTGAATTATGAGTAGCAGACATCTAGGCAGCTGTCTGAGTTAACTATGTCTGCAGTAAAGTCTAATTTTATGTCTCTGGGCAAAAAAATGGAAGTGGAGGTTTGAAGGAAAGCACAGTTGGAACATCCTGGGACAATTTTTTAAATGTACTTTTTCCTCAAAAATTTAGAACAGTCTCAATAATTGAAGGGTTAGGCATTTCCTGAGCATTAATAATCAATCACCTATCTGAAAAGTTCTTGAGAAGGTTAGTTTGTAAAATGTCAAGGAAGGGCCTTCCACTTGGAAGCATTGATTTTGCACAAAAGGAACCGGAAGTGAGCCAACCAAATATTCCTAGCAGACCAGTCTTTTTCAGATTACTACATTACATATAAAGTTAATTCCACATCAAATTAACTTTCAAAATAAAGGAAGGAAAAACCCCCACAACATTTATTTAATACCCACCAAATATTATGCTTGGCATTTTAAATCGTTTTTCTCTTAATTCCCACCAGATTTTGCATGAGTGTTTATTACCCTCGCTGTAATGATGAGGAAGTTGACAGTCTGAGTGGTCACATCCACAGCTGGTGAGAGCAGAGCTGGCATTCAAACGCCGGTCAAGCCAAGGGATCTATAATTTCTACTTTTTTATTTCTGTAGCAATTAGTGTAAATGAATATACATTATTTTTATAATTTTAAAAAGAATTCTATTTTAATAAATAAAGGTGTCAACCTTCCCACCTTGACTCAAAAACAAAAATGAACCCAGGGTGCAAAAATTCGATCGATGCTATTTAAATCTTTGTGAAGCTAATTAATCACAGAGTTTAAATTCTCATTATTGCTCAGATAGGGGCCAGGGAATCACTCCTGCTCATTTCACAGGCTTCTTCTCCTGCTTCTCCAGAGCTAAATCCCTGAGGGTGTGGATCTTACCTATTTATTCCATACTGGACATTAAATTTGGAGCTTAGCACACAAAAATGCTATCGATTCATAAGTGCTCACTAAGTACTTGTGACTGAATGCATCTTATGAAGCCTGGCACTTTAAACCTTACAAACCACTTGCACCCATCTCATTGCTTATGATGATGACAACAACCCTGTGCGTTAGAGCCAACTGTCATTAGCCCCACTTTACAGATAAGAAAACTGAAACTCAGAATAAGTTGAGTCATCTATCTCAGCCATAGAACTAGTGATATGACCTCTCAGATTTGACCATAACTGAATTTCCTGAGTACAAAAAAGTTGGTTTTTTCCTACTACAAACACTCCTTCATTGAGGAATACCAATTTTTGTTAATGTTTAGTCCAATTATGTCTCCTTTTTAAATAAAATGCTCAAGTGAACACATGTGTACAACAATCTACCAGTTTGAGGTCACATCTTCTTTTTAAGTATGTTTTTATTGATTTTAGAGAGAATAAGGGGGAGGGAGAGAAAGATAGAAACATTGATGAGAGAGAAACATTGATCAGCTACCTCCTGTACACCCCATATTGGGGATCAAGCTTACAGCCCAGGCATGTGCCCTGATCTGGAATTGAACCAGTGACTTTTCGGTGCATGGGACAATGCTTAACCAACTGAGCCACACGGGGCTGAGGTCACGCCTTTATTATACATCAACCATCTTATAAACTAGTCCAGCAGTTGTCAACCATGATGTTGGGTTACCATGGTGTGGAGGTGTCTGAGATTAGTACATGAGAAATGAGGCTGTTGGATCCATGAAGTATCCAGAGGAGCGGCCATGAACAATGGGAGGGTTAGCTATGAGTATTACCAGTGTGTGTGTGTGTGTGTGTGTGTGTGTGTGTATGTGTGTGTCAGGGGGAGGGGTGGATAGTAGGGAACCAGTGTACTAGAATGAGTATCCAAAAGTCAATACAAACAAATAATCAAAGGCCAGAACAGTAAAGATCAGACCTATTTGGTTACCTATGTGTTCACACAGACTTTTTCGAGATTTTTATATTTAGGCTACAAATTAAATAATTTTTAAGAAAAACTTTTACATTCTTCTATAACATTGGGTTTAGAGACCTACATCTATAGAGAAAGTAAAGCAAGACCAAAAAAATGTGTGTCTCTGTATATGTGTGCCTTATAACATGAAGTTAATTGAAATTAAAATGTTTAAAGGGATTTATTTTCACTTGAGGTACCCAATGTATGAAATAAGCCAGTCAATGAAAGAAAAATACCACATGTACTCACTCATCTATGGATAATAATAATCATTATAAACTGGTGAACAAAAATGGACACAGAGGCAGAGCAGCATCAAACAGACTGTCTAATTACAGCAACAAGGACAGGAACATTGGTGGGGGGGGGGGGTAACATATCAGCCAAGGGACTTTGGTGCATGCATTTAAGCATAAATAATGAACACAAAACACTGGGGGGTAGGGGAGGTGGGCGGAAGGGCAGGGGAAAAAAGAGATATATGTACCAATCTTTGTAAAACTTTATGTAATAAAAAAAGAAAGAAAGTACAAAATGAAAAAAAAAAGAAAAACAGCACATTTTATTCTTAACCACCCATCCTACATAATAAGAAAGGGATATGCTAATTAGCCCAGATATGCTAATTAGTCATAACCAGTATGCAAATTGACCATCACTCAAACACACAAAATGGCTTCCCCCATGTGGTCAAAGATGGCTGCTCTCATGTGGCCACAAGATGGCCACCACAAGATGGCCAGCAAAGGAGGGCAGCTGGGGGGGACCAGGCCTGCAGGGGAGGGCAGTTAGAAGTGACTAGGCTGGCAAGGGAGGGCAGTTGGGGGTGACTGGGCCTGCAGGAGAGGGCAGTTTGGGGGGACCAGGCCTGCAGGGGAAGGCAGTTAAGGGTGACCAGGCCTGCAAGGGAGGGAAGTTGGGGGTGATCAGGCTGGCAGGGGAACAGTTAGGCATTGATCAAGCTGGCAAGGAAGCAGTTAGGGGGTGATCGCGCTGGCAGGAATAAGCGGTTAGGGGCAATCAGGTAGGCAGGCAGGAGAGCAGTTGGGAGCCAGCAGGCAGTCAGACATCCCTCTCAGGGTCTCAGATTGGAGAGGGTACAGGCTGAGCTGAGGGACACCACCCCCCTCCCCCAGTGCATGAATTTCATGTATTGGGCCTCTAATGGTCTTATATGCTCCACACAAACACTTGAGGCATGACTAAGCCAAGTTTTGCATTACTCAGCACTTTTTAGCAATATCTCTTAAACATTTTTATCATAGTCCAAACACTGGTCATAGCCTCTGGGCAACTCAACACTATGCAGAAAGGGCCTTTTGCTTTATGGTCTTATATAAAAAACCTGTCACCCAAAAGACATGGGATATGCTGCTGACTCGACCTAAAGGAGGATTTCAGGATGGGTCAGCAAGATGGCCCAGGAGTGGAGGCCACCAAAGCTCTCCCTTAAGGCCAGTGGCAAGGCTACTGAGGACATTGGATGGATACCTGCGATGGCTGCTGGAACCCACTCCAAAAGCAACATCTAGAAAAAGAAACTTCTCTTCAATCTCCCTTTCAAATCAGCAAACCTGGGTGTCTTCCTAGCAGGATTTTCCTCTTCCCTTTGACCTTTCCTAAGAAAGAATCCAACTTCCAAATAATGAGGGCGGTGATGTGCCTCTTGTTTTTGTTCATTGAAAGTCAGGTGTGTTCACTTGGCAGCACCAGCAGCTCTGTAAGTGCTCAGAGGGGTGGGAGCAGGGAGAGAATGGCCATCGGTGGGTACAGTCATCCCTTTGCAGCACTGGTGCTGTTACCTCTGAACCAGGCTGCAAGCAGATAGCCTGTCTTTACCTGTGCACTGTTTTGAGGCCACCAGGTCATTAAATTACACAGAAATCAAACTATCTCTGAAATATATCTACCTCCAGTTCCCCACATCAGTCTCGGAGTTAAATATCACAAAACAAAACAGCACTGGCTGTATTTTCTCAACTGTCACTTCCCCTGACATTATTTCCAGCCTAGTAGGAGTGTCCCCAGAGGTGACTCCTTGTGCCTGTGTCACAGACAAGCTTCTCTGCCCTACCCCAGTAGGGCCATCGCCTACCCACTCTCAGTGAGGCCCCCTGAACCATGTGGCTCTCTAAGAGTGCCTCACTGCCCATCCCCCACGGAAAACTGCCCTCCCTGGTGTGTTTCCTATTGTGTTCTCAAAACTGTTAGTTGGGCTCCAACTACCCTCTGTGTCACTGCCAATACTCCTCAACCAGGCCCATATCCAAGGCAGTGGTACTCATCAGATGCTGGAGGCCCTGGATTGCATTATTTTACTTAGTTGTTTATATATTTATTGATTTATTATTTACTACCTATATTGCTTAGAGAGAGAATTTTATTTTAAGAAATTGGCTCACAAAATTATCTAAACTGGTAAGTCCAAATCTACAGGGCAGGCAATTGCCTTGAAGACACAGGAGAGAGTTGGTTTGCAGCTCAAGTCCAAAGGAAGTCTGCAGGCAGAATTCCCTCTTTGGAGGGGAGGAGGGAGGTTCATCTTTTTCTCTTAATACCTTCAGCTGATTGGATGAGACCCACCTACATTATGGAAGATAATGTGCTTTACTTCCCCTCTACTAATTTAAATGTTAATCTTTTTCCTATCAATGGCTAGTTTAAGATTAAATAAAACTATCTTACTGGTTTAAAAAATGTTAATCTCATCTAAAAGCTACCTTCCCAGAAACCTCTACCATGATCCAACCAGTAGACACATGCAATGAACCATCATAACACTCTCCTCTGTTACTCCACATTCCTCTTGGTGGGCTCACAGCTCTAAGCCAATGGTCTCAACACCCCTGGACACATGTAACAATACCTGGAGACATTTCTGGCCCTCACAACTAGGGGGCATCTACTGGATAGAGGCCAGGGATGCTGCAAAACATCCCACAACACAGGGCATGCTCTGGCTTGTGTTCAGGTTGTGGGACAGGCAGTTCCTTCCCTCCTCAGGGCCTTTGCAACTGTCACTCCCATTGCCTGAAACGCTGCTCCTCTCATGGCAGGTTTCTCGGTCCTTTTTCAGGCATCAATAAATCCTGCCCCAAATGTCCCTCATCCCTCTCAATTTTATTAATCTGATGATTTATCATCAGATGATATTCACTGGGTTTACCTTATTTAAGGTAAACAAGGGCCGGTAGCTACCACCAAATCTCAGTGACAAGTGCCAGAACTGTCACAAAGTAAATCTTCAACAAATACCTGTCGGATAAAGGCAAAGAGGGATGTCTTAGACATTTTTGGTGAAAGCAGTTCTCCCAAGTTCTTGGCTTCACACACACTCCCACACACACACACCTACTCAGATGTGCATTTATAAGACCTGTCACCATGACCGTTGTTTCCTCAACTAACCCTGCCCCCAGAACACTGAGTCATTTTCTACTGAATTCAAAATGTGAGCCCAAATCGTCTCTCACTGGCATTTCTCTCCCAGGATACCATTCAGTCCCTCATGACAAGATGTCTGAGCTCAACCTTATTAGCTTTCCTAACATACAAAGAACATTAGCTTAGATTCAAAGTTGGACTCCTGCTGGAGGGTCCTTTAGAGAGACTTGCCACAAAAGTGGATTAGCATGGGAAAAATTAATAGAGATCATTCAAACAATTCATGCTAAACATACAACCATTTGTAGTGTCTCAATCCCACCTCACAGAAATAGGGTAAAGGTCATCTGTGCACAACCAGCTGGGTCTGCACCTCAACCTGTCCTTCCTGGTTCTTTACCTTCCTTTCCTCTATTGATACATTCTGACGTGTTCTTACGGTGGCAGCTGGGAACTTATAGCTGCCTCCAAAGTGACTCAGTGTGTGATTATCACTTTATTTTTGTCCTTTGCTATTTTTCCTGTAAATCTTTAGAAAAGTTATTTCTCACTGCCTTGCACCGTTCAGGGCACTCCATATGTTCTCTGTGCTTCCATGTTTTTTCACCACATCCCTCTGTTCTCAGTTCTGCCCACATGGCCACTTCACATGGCTGCTTGCCACCGAGGTCACCCACCTCCGCCATTTTTAATTCTGTACTCAATCCTCTTCTTGACTTAATATCTATCAGTGGGAAGGATCATTATTTCCCTCCTCTGTTTAGAAAGGAAGATCCAGATCTTTGAGGAAGGACCACCAGGGAGGCAAACCTGCAGGGAGATAGCTCTTGCCCTGTACTTATTCTGCCTCTGCAGGTGCAAAACCATCAGAAGGGCTGCCTGTGTTCCATCTTCACTGCATGTGGGTGACCCTGACTCTCTGGGTTCACTGGCACAGGAGGAAGAAATACCAAGGGTGGGCAGTGGCAGCCCAGATTTCCCTGGATATTTGTAAGGGGGGAGGGGCAGAAGCACCCTATGCAGGGCCACTCAAGCTACATAGGAAAGAGTAGAATCTGCCCACTTAAATCTTTTATCATTTTATTACCAAATAAGCTCAAAGTTGAAAAAGAAATCAGAAGCCATCTAACCCATTTTTCACATTGTACCAAGGAAAGAACCAAAGCTCACAGTGGATGAGTGGCATACCTAGGGCCACACAGAAATTACAGTAGAGTAAAGCCAAGTCTGGAATGAGAAGCTACTGTAGCTCCTGTCACAAATTCCATGGTATCTTTTTTTCTGTCCTATCTTACTTCATTTTATAAACTACTCTGCTCCCAAACCATGTATTTTTGATGGGGATCAAGTCTTTCTGCTTCCCTTCCTTGCCTATGGAACCTCTGATTAGGCCTGTGGATGGTCAAATGACTCATGTTGAGAGAATGTGAATTTTTTCAAGAACTGATATGGATCTATGATCATGGGAGCTGTATCGGGCTAACTGCTGGAACACACTACACCAACATTGCAGTGGCTGAGTACTACAGGCACTTTGTTCTTGCACCCCTAACAGTCCACTGTGATAAGTTGGCAGGTGACCTTAGACGTGGTGGATGAGGAACTCAGGCTCCGTCCATCCCTGGGGATATCCTCACAGGATCCCCTGCCGTCTACTGGCAGCTGAGGAGAGTGAGAGAGAGAGTGAAGGTTCACGAGGGAGGGTGGCATGCTTTAGGACTGCCCACCTTTCAATAGCCAGAACCCAACATGTGCAGATCGAATTGCAAGTGAGGCTGGGGAAATAGTCTAATTGTGTAGCTAGGAGAACACAGAAGAAGAGGAGGTGGGACAAGGGAACTAGTTTCCATGGTCCATCTCTCCTACCACGTGAAAAAGAAGCCTGCCGGAAAATAAAACCAAAACACAGCAAGGCAGGACAAAAGCTGAGAGCGAGAGAGTTGAGAGACTTTATCTGAGCCTCTGGATAGAATCATGTCTAAAGTTGGACCAACTCAAAGAAACCTATCAAAGAAAACACTCCTGTATTTACCCAACCGTATTCAGCAGAATAATAATTCTACAAGATAACAGATAACAAGAATGTTCAAAGCTGCAATAAGGTACTCAAGGGCTACTGAGTACTTTAAATTTTTGTGGGCCCACTGCTTCTCTGGTCACTGCTCCATAGCACGATTCTCCCATAGGAGTCACTTGTCAATCAGGTACGTGTGACCCAGGGGTACAGGGGTTCAACCCACTTGGGGGTTGCCTTTGACCAAGGTGGTTCATGAGCCAATGGATAAATGCTCTCCCTCTTGCCTTCTAAGTGGTCACTTCTGAGACGTATTTGCCAAGGCTGCAGTAAAAAACTAAAATAATTGTTCCCAAGATTCTGCTCTCTGCTTCTCTGCTTTTTGTCCTGCTTCTCCATGTTTGGGTTTCATCTTCCAACACAAAGCCCCACAAACTTGAGCACCAGGTTCCCCTCGAGATGGCTGACTCAGACTCAGGAACGCATGCTTCCTCTCCTTCCTTCCCTTCCTCACTCCCCTTCGCCCCTTGCTGCTGCTGTCTACATTCACATTCCCTAATATTGTACACTCCCTGCACAGAGCTTTGGCTGCCTCTTCCCTTAAGGGAACCCGAGCTAAGACAGTTTTTTTAATAAAAGAGGGAAACTTGGCCACTCTAATACACATGGTGACTCTCTTAGAAAAGGCTGGTTGCAGGACTTTAATGGTATTGGTGCCACTCTTTTTTCTTTCTAGAAGCCTGTAACTGCCTATGAATTTTGCTTCTTAATTACAGAGTATCTAACTTTCTAATTGTTTTATAGTCCCAACTACATCACAGGCACTGAGGAAGAAACACTGACCCATTGACAACCCTCTTTGTCACCCCAGCACTTGGCCAAGTTAGACACACAATGAACACTCAACAAACACTTGCAATTGGATTAACAGAATGCTTACAGATTAAATGAACACTCAAATGTTGAACTGGTACTTTTAATAATGCTGAAATAGTCAGAATATTTTAAAATTTACTTTACTTAATTAGAACAACGTGAAGTTATATTTTAACTCTAAAACTCAGTGAACAGCACCCTGGTTTATTCTCACCTTCCTCTGCTCTCCTTTTCCTTCCCCTCCCTTACCTCTTCTTTCTCTTTCGTTTTCTTTTTTCTCATTGTTTTTCCTTCTTGCACTGCATGTCTCCTATCATTCTTTATCTCCATTTTTGTTTGCTTGTTTGTTTTTGTTTAAATAAAATGACTCGAGGGACAGCATGTCGGAAAATCAAAACTGTTTTGGCTCCCATGGTACAGAAAGTAGTAAACCATTTAGAAACCCAAAATAGATGTATTTCTTATGGGAAAATCATCGCCATGCCTTCTGCTCCCATAGATTATGATGCTGATTTGTCCCTTTCATTCTCTAGTATTTATAACAACTGTCTTGGACAAGGTCATTCTTATTGGGTCTTTCCTGCTTCCCAACCCCCACTGCCTATGAGCTCTGCTTTTTATTGATGGTGTTTGCACAGCTCCAATTCTGAACCCTCAGTGAAAGGTAATAAAGTGTTCAGAAGAAAGAACTGATTATCTGCCCATCTTAGATTTGGGGATGTATTTAAGGGGAGAGTCCTGGAAGGGTCCCTAATCTTCATGTTTATTAATGGTTAGCAAATTGTGATGATCAATCAAAATCAAAATCCATGTATTATCTCCTTGAGTCCTGAGGGATAAAAGTTTTCCCTATTTATTTAACTCCTCTTTGATTATTCACAGAGATAAAGAGCTTGACCAAATGCGGCAGGTGATAAATTCATTATCAGTATTAAGAGCCATTGTCTATTAAGAGATGGTTATTTGACTCCAAGCCTAGGCTTTTATATATATACTAGAGGCCCAGTGCACAAATTGGTACACAGATGGGGTCCTGTTGCCCACATGGATCTGAGCTGATGGGGCAGGCCGAGGGGAGGGGCCACAGGTGGATGGCCAGCCAGCCCCGCCCCCTGGTCGACCTCCAGGTTGAGGAGACAATTTGCATATTAGTCTTTTATTATATAGGATCATTGCATTTAATTTTAGTTTCACAAAGATCCTGTGAAATGGGGATCACTATCTCCACTTTACAGAGAGGTTAAGTAACTGGCCCAATATCACACAGACAGTTAAGTGGCAGAGAGGGGATTTGGACCAACATTCATTTGACTTTAAAATTTGTAATCCTTAAATGAACCGCCATTTGACTGATATAAGAAGAATCAGATATGTGAATGCTTAAATAACATATGTGCCTAGCACTTTCCAAAGTACATAATAAATTCTCAAAAATGATAGCTTAGGATTATTATGATTGTTATTATTCTTACTATCATTTCCACTACTATTATTGTTATCATTACTCAAATACTCTGACCCTTCAAACCTGATTTCCAGGATTCAGAAATGCCTATGGTGTTCAAAATATAAGTAAAATGTTACATGCCTTAAATTAATAGCAGTAGGTAAGATGATAAAAAGTCAATAAAATGCAAAATAAGTGAATTAATTTAAAAAAAAAACTATCTCCAAAGGGCTCACAATTATTCATATAATTTCACCTCCTTAATTTTTTCATGAACTATCTAGATAAGAAGTATATTTATTCTCATTAAACAGAAAATGTTAAAGATGGATAATTGAATGGTGCTAGTAACAAGGTCTGGACCATAAGGGCAAGTGTTTCTTATTGTACAAACCAAAGACCGTATTTCAACTTCATGACGGACAAATCCCAAATTAATATTTGCATCAAAATGGCCCAGAAGTTATTAAGAAAGGAAGTCAGTCTCAGCGAGCTATTGCTTTACTTGGAGAGACTGTAATTTTCTTTTTCTAGAAGTACAGACAAATTCCAGCTTGCATACAATCTGCTTTCCAAAAATGGGTCAGCTCCTCGGTGTCTGTCACTTAGAATGCTCTTTCCCACATTTACGTGGTGAGGTCAGGTCTCAGGGCCAACCCACAGTAGCCTGTTCTGTGCCCAATGCAGCGAAAGTGCACTGTAGTCACCAGTGACGTCTCA
>PVJC01016528.1:0-33595 GCA_004026665.1 Murina feae | reverse complement strand
GCAAGGGGCCTGGGAAGCCCACCAAGCAGGCCACTGACCCCCTGCTGCCCCTTTCTCGCTCCCCGATCCCCCTCCAAGGGCCTGGACAGCTGCCAAGCAGGCCGCCGACCCCCTGCCACATCTTACCCGCTCCCCGATGCCCCACAAAGGGCCTGGGAAGCCCACCAAGCAGGCCGCCGACCCCCTGCCACCTCTTATCCGCTTCCCGGCCCGCCACCTCGCTTTCCCACTTCCTGGTGCCCTGGTGCCACTTCCAACTGCCAGCATAGGCAGGCAGTTGCAACAGAACCCTTTGGTTTGTTCTAGTTCCGTGGCTGTTGGCCTCCATCTTGGCTGGGTTAATTTGCATACAGCCTCTCTGATTGGCTGTTGGCCTCCATCTTGGCTGGGTTAATTTGCATACAGCCGCTCTGATTGGCTGGTGGTAACGGTCACATTTGCATGTTTCGCTTTTATTATAGAAGATGTGGCACTTTTAAAATCCTTTATAACAAAGAGGTGATATGCAAATTGACCATCACTCCAACACACAAGATGGCCACCACAAGATTATTGGCAGGGGAGGGCAGTTGGGGGGTGACCAGGCCAGCAGGGGAGTGGTTAGGGGGTGATCAGACTGGCAGGCAGAAGCGATTAGGGGCAATCAGGCAGGCGAGCGGTTGGGAGCCAGCCGTCCTGACTTGTGAGAGGGATGTCTGACTGCCAGTTTAAGTCTGATCCCTATGGACAAGTCGCATATCCCCCAAGGGGTCTCAGATTGGAGAGGGTGCAGGCTGGGCTAAGGGGCACACACACCTCCGTGACCTCCGTGCATGAATTTCGTGTACCAAGCTCTAGTATATATGTATCTTTATTGATTTCAGAGAGGAAAGGAAGAGAGAGAAACATCAATGGTGAGAGAGAATCACTGATTGACTGCCTCCTGCACACCCCTTACTGGGGATTAAGCCTGCAACCTAGACATGTGCCCTTGACCAGAATCGAACCCAGGACCCTTCAGTCCACAGGCCGACGCTCTATCCACTGGGTGAAACTGGCCAGGGCCAAAGGTTTTTCATCTTCTCCTACTAAGTTCCTTCGTGTCACAGGTATGATAGTCGCCCTCATGGGGTGAGTTGTGCTCCTTAAAGCTTATATTTTAAGGTGCTGACCCTGGTTCCTGGATGAGATGTCATTGGGTGAGTCCTCACCCAGTGTGCCTGGTGTCCCCTACGAGGGGGTTGGAGAGAGACGCTCACAGAGGGGCGAGCAGTGAGGGCGGGCGTCCACAAGCCCAGGAGCGAGGCTGGAGCGGACCCATTTTTATGAAACTAAGCAAAACCTAAGCCCCTAAGCCCCCACTAGAAGTCCAGCTGGCAGCTTCTCTCCTGCCCCTGCCCTGGCACCTGCATCCGAGGATGGGTGACTGGGGCGGGGAGTGGGCCTCTTTGTGAAGTCGTTACTGAATGGGGCACCCATGGGAGGAAGAGATAACTGGGCATAATTTCCCATAAGAATAGAGGATGCCCAGTGCCATCCCATAGCCTCCCTCTGTACGTCCTGCCAGCACCTCCCGGGGGCTCCCAGGGTGTACGTGTGCTCCTTGGCTCACCCGACGTGGGTGTGGGATGGGGACCATCGGAGGAGGCCCTGCCTCACATCGCAGAGAAGCTGGACGGGAAACAGCACCTCACTCCCGGGAAGGTTTATCTCGTGTTTATTTTTCTCGTGGCCACTAGTGAGCAGCTCTTCATCTCTCCCAGCGAGCCAGCCTTCAGCCCTCCATGCAGAGCCTGTCAGCTGGTCCCTGAGGATTCGGGGGGGAAATGTTTAGTTAATTAGTTGTCGGCACATCAGATGGTAGGCAAACAGGAGCGACTTGGTGTGCAACAAGTCTGACGGGCGAAGTCAGTTACTGATTATGAGAAGGAAAACTTGGGTGAGAGAAAAACACACCTAAGAATTCTGTTTCTTCTGTCCCATGACCCAGTGTTCCTTCTGGTCAGAGACCACCAACTTGCTTCTTGGCTCAATCAGGGATTTTCATTGTGTGGGGGCAGTGCAAGCTTCACTTTGCAGAGCACCTGGGTTTTGCTGCCTCTTCCTTCAGAGCACTGGGCCTGGCCAGTGTTGCCCAGTGGTTTGGCATCAACCTATGAACCAGGAGGTCATGGTTAAGTTCCCAGTCAGGCACATGCTTTTTTTTTTTTTTAATTTTATTGATTGTTTAAACAGAGGAAGGGAGAGGTATAGAGAGTTAGAAACATCAATGAGAGAGAAACATCAATCAGCTGTCTCCTGCACACCTCCTACTGGGGACATGCCCACAACCAAGGCACATGCCCTTAACCAGAATTGAACCTGGGACCTTTCAGTCTGCAGGCTGATGCTCTATCCACTGAGCCAAACCAGTTAAGGCAAGGCACATGCTTTTTAAGAGCAGACAAAACCTTTTAAAAAAATATATATCCTATCTAATAAAGACAACATGCAAATTGACTGTCACTTCACGACACTATGGCGGGGCCACAGTCAATAAGGAGGGGATATGCAAACTTATGGGACAAAGATGGTGTGGCTGGGCCAGGCGGTGGCCTCCGGGCCGGAACGAAGGTGGTTCTGGCAGCCAGGGGAAGGAAGGCCTGTTCTTGCAGGAATCTTCGTGCATTATGTAGAGACTAGAGGCCTGACGCATGAAGATTCATGCAGGAATGGGCCTTCCTTCCCCTGGCTGCCGGAACCGCCTTTGCTCCAGCCCAGAAGCCCAAAGTCATTGCCCTAACCTGTCCTCTCAGCACCTGCATATGAAAATTAACCCATCATCTTTGTTGGGTAAATTTGCATACTCACTCCTGATTGGCTGGTAGGCCTCTCGAAGGTACTGCCGCGAAGGTTGCAGTCTCAATTGCTCATTTGGGGTGTGCATCTTTCTCTTTTATTAGTGTGTGTGTGTGTGTCCATTTCAGAGAAGAAGGGCAAGAGAAAGAGAAAGGTTGTGGGCTCCATCCCCAACAGGGAGCGTGCAAGAGGCAGCTGGTCCATGATTCTCTCTCATGGATATTTCCATCCTCTCTCCTCTCCCTTCCTCTCTGACATCAGTAAAGATACATTTATTTTAAAAAGATGACAGCTTCCTCCACAGCAGCATCTGTTTCATTTTCTGCAGGGAGGGCATGAGGCAGCCCCCTTCCTCTTCTCACCCTCGCAGCTCCGTGGGTTCCTGGATTGAGTGAATTCTACAGTGGTGAACAGGCATGTGGATCTGCCCTTGAAGACCATCCACGCAGACACCCCATCACTCAGTGATGCCTCCGTGGGCAGGCGCCTCCGCCCTGGTCCTCCTCACCCCTGAGGACTTCACTCAAATCTCAAACATGAAGGACTTTTCCATTTTCCTACCATTATTTGCAGACATTGCCTGGTCCCCTGTTTGGGGTCATAGATTTGGGGGCTGTGAGGGATCCTAGAGTTGATGCACGCCTTTAATGACGGAAGTTAACTGAATTCCCGAGAGGTGAGTTTATTGCTCAAGGTCAGAGGGCCCAGAGCCCAGGTCTCCTGACACCCGTCCGAGCCTTTGCCCTCCAGCCTTCTGCCCAGGAGCAAGGTCGGGAATCGAACCGTGACCTCCTTCTGCATCAGGGGTCATCAGGGGTCGACACAACCACGGCGCCATGCTGGCCAGCAGGAAACGTGGGTTTGAGTGGACCCATCTCAAGCACTTCCTGGGAGCAGCAAACCTGGAATAGAGGTCACACCATCCTCTCTGTGCTGTGATCTTTCTCTTTGAAACATCAAATGCCAGTGTTCCCATTTCTGTCCTGATTTGCTCTGTAAGTGGCTTTATTGGATTATTTGCCATCGTCTTTACTGACAGAGCTTTAAGAAGTTTTAGTGTCATTTTGGGGACACAGCTCAGTATTTGATGTTATATGACTGGCTCCCTCCAGCGACTGCAGCCACTCAGACGTGTCGTCCCTTATTTTATGACACAAGGACTATTCATGCGCAAGCTGTCAATCTGCAAGCAGGACCCATTGAACTTTGCTCCTGGGGGAAGCCATGCAGGGTCAGGCAGACAACTAAGGTCTTTTCTGCTCTAGCCCAGCCGGTGTGGCTCAGTGGTTGAGGGTCAGCCCATGAACCAGGAGGTCACAGTTTGATTCCCAGTCAGGACACAAGACCAGGTTGCAGGCTCGATTGCTCATTTGGGGCGTGCAGGAAGCAGCCGATCCACGATTCTCTCTCATCAGTGATGTTTCTCTCACTCTTCTTTTCCCTCTCCCTCTCTCTAAATCAATAAAGTGTCCAGAAGATGCTTGCTCAGATCTCTCAGAGATTGACGGCACTGCCAGCTGACGTCTGCTCTCCTCTCCCCCGAATCTGGGAGCAGCGAGTGAGCATTTTCTCTGCTGACGCGTTTAGAATCATAATCGCTTTCACACCAGGCAGTTTTATGAAATCAAATAATGAACAAGATCTTAAATTCTCTGTGTCCCTTAAATTTCATGAGCTTAAAAAATTTCTATTGAGAGTTTTATTTCTTATGCTGCAACTTTAATGACTCCATTAGAGCTTCGCTCTCCCGCTGACATCCCGCTGTGTGTGTTTGGGTGCGAGATGTCACTTTCTCTGGCCACAGCTGAGAGGAAGCGTCTCAAAATGTTTACTTTCTTCTAAAATGTGAAACAGGAGTTTCTCCTGGAAGAATCATGGGCGCAGGTGGACATTCAGGGGTCTACAGACTTTCTCTGTGACGGACCAGGGGGCAAATCCTCAGGACTTCGCAGGCCATACAGTCCCGCTGCCCCACGCGCCCCCCCCCCCACACACACACACACAGTCCCACCCGGCAAGGAGGGCTGTTTCTGTGTGGATGTTGAGCTGGAGTTTCATTTACTTTTTCACGTCATGTTATATTATTACTGTTTGCTTTCCCCCGACATTCAAAGATGCACGATCATCCTGTCAGCAGGTGAAACGGGAAGCAGGCGTGGGGCAAACAGTTTGCTGACTCACACCCCTGATTCGACTCGTCGAGTGGATGAGGGACAGCGTCTGCGATGAAAAGCAAAACAGAAATGAGAACATCACCCTTTTGAGGTCCCCAGTGAAGTGGCAGATCCAGGCTTATGGGTTAGGAGCCGCTCACATCACAGGAGAGGCAGCCAGACATGCCTCCCAAGGAAAGAACACGGAACACGGAACATGGGATGCTTGTTGTCCTGCCAGGGCCCTCAACCTGGAGTCCGGCCAAGCCTGAGGCTCCGCTGCCATTGCAGGAAACGCAGGGAGGAGGACAGACTGAACAGAGGACAGGCTGAATGGCCAGATGAGTGTCTGATCCACGAAACCCAGACCGAGGGCAGCTCCACAGGCCACGTGACGCAGGTGTTTCCAACATAAATGGTTAGAAAGGAAAAGGGGTGGAGAACACTCCGGAGACGACGAGATTTAAAAGATGCATCCAATCACTTAGATGTCAGGATGAAAGCAGTTCTAGGGAACACACTTGGTTGAAAAAACTAAAAAGAAAGCCAAGGAAGTGGTTGTTAAAAATGTCGGGGGTGGGAGTGGGGGTGGGGGTGGGGGTGTGCCTGGGAAGGGCCCGGAGGAGCTGACCACGGTCCATCTCTGGGCCTGGCGGGTGGTTACAAGGACGCAAACACTGTCCGTGGAGCCATTCGTTGTTCATTGTGTTTCTGTGTCTTTATTTTAAAGACGGGTGCTGGGCCCTGTTCCAGAGAAGCTGATTTAGCCAACATGTCTCCTTGAACCCCAGTTAGGTCAGGCACAGGCAGGGGGGTGGGATGGGGGGTAGTTACTGTGTCTAAAGGCCCAGTCAGGGCTGCGAAGCCGCGCCGCAGTGGTTCTCAGGGACGGGCAGCGGCTGCAGGACCACCTGGGAAACGGTAGGAGGTGCGTTGTCTCAGCTGAGAAGTGCTCCGTCCACTAAGTCAGAAACGCTGTGGTGGGCAGCGCAGTCTCCTGTTAGCCAGGCTTCCCTGTGAGGCGGAGGCAAGCGCTCGTCTGGAGGCAGAGGGTACCCCGACCAAGAGCCTCCTGCCGCACCATCTGCACCTGGGCCGGGGGATCCCTCCCGCCAAGGCCCAGCCGGGGCTGAGACGAAAGGGCTCCGAGTGACCTTGCTGCAGGCTGCGTGCCAAGGACCGAGAGGCCCTCCGACCTCCGTCCCAGCACAGTGAGTACCAAGGACGTGCAAACGCGGGCCATGGCGACCTGGCAGGTCCTCGGTCCCTGATGACGCGATGCACGGGGCAGAGTGACTGCCTTAGAGCAGGGGCCTGTGCTCAGCTCCTCGGGTTCCATTACTGAGCCTCGCTGCATCTGAAGGTGCCATCGCTGGCGTCTGCAGGAGGTTTACGCTGTGGGATTATGCTCTTAGGACAGCAAAACCAAGCAGCAAACTGAACTGAGGCTCCTGTGAGCGTGGCCACCGCGGAGCCCACTAGGAGGCAGGCACAGGGTGGCTGAGCCTCACACTGAGGTCTGGGCCCGAAAAGCCTCTTCTTTCTCTTGGTGCCGCTGGGGCGGGTTTGCGCAGCGTCACCTGGCAGCGTAAGGGAAAGGTCTGAGACAGGGCTCCTGTTAGGAGACCTGGCTCTGAGATGGGACGTTTTCCCATTTGATTCCTAGCAGAGGGGTCGTGTTCAGAGTGAGTCGGAGGGACTGTCATTACCCAGGTGTCCTGGCTCTGCAGGGGTGGGTGGTGGACCAAGCTGGGAAGGCACAGGCCTCATGCTGTTTCTCCAGGACTCGGGGAAAGCCCTCCGGCCCCCACCTGGGCCTCTGCCCTCACCTGGGCCTGAGCCCTGAGCCCAGCACACCTGTGCACAGGGTACCTCAGCGCCAGCAGCCCCTCCGGACCAGGGTCCTACTCAGAAAAGATGATAAAATAACTCTGGGAGGGGGGACCAGGGAGAAGGGACCCAGTGAGGGAGAACCCAGGCAGGAAGGACCAGGGAGGAGAGACCAGGAAGCGGGGACCAGGGAGGAAGAAAGCCCTGGCAGCAGGTGGCCAGGTCCTTCAAGGGCATTTCGGGGTCACAGTAACCAGTGACATCCTTGTTACGAAGTTGAGAGGGGTACGTTCTTCTCTTTTTCTCCTTGTATTTTAAAAATACCAAGTCCAATCTGTCTCCTTTAAGCTTGAAAAAATTGGTCTAATTTCTGCTTCTTGGGAAAAGGAGCACAAACGTCTTCTTCCCACAGCAGCTGGTCAGTAATGGACGGTGATGACTGCGGCCCAATCCACCCTTTCCAGCCGACGCCTGAACGGGGCACTTTCTCGTGCCCTGGGCTCTGGCCGCCTCCACCGAGGGGCTCTGGCTTGTCGCCAGCACATCCTCTTAAAATCCGTTTCTTTTTGTTATACATTGTTTTCTTTCCTTTATTTCAAGGAGCCATTTCAGCTGCTGAGGAGAAATGCTAAGGGAGATGACTGCCAATAACAGAGCTTTGATTTGTAAAAGTTACCCGTTTGTTTTCCATAACTAATCGCACTTACAATGATGAGTGTGGAAAGGCACCGACCTTTCACTCTTGGCCTCGGAAAGCGTGGAGGTCAGCGTTTGAAACTCTAACTTTCCTATTTGCTCTGGATGCTTAATTCACATCACTTTTCTTAGCAAGAAAGTAGAAGCTAAAACAGGAGGTTTTCCTTCCATTTTTCTCAAAAATTAAAATGTCCCCATTGGAAAAATTCTCAGCACAAAAATAATCTTTCTTCTGTCTCTCTTTGTAAGTCTGGAGAAGTAATAGCAGCCTAAGACCATTTGGCGAGTGGTTATTGTAGCTGGCACCGGGCTCAGCGGTTTGCACACGCTCCTCATCTCATTTAATCACAATCACAGCGGTAAGTTGGTTATGTTTCCATTAAATCTGAAATCCTCCATTGTGCTAACCACATTTCCAGGGCTCGGCCGTCATGCGCAGTGGTGGCTGCTGTGCGGGCATCCGGATTGTGGCACATCCCCAGCGTCACAGAGTCCTCCCGGACACGCCAGCGCACACTCAGCTCCACATCAGCAGAGGAGAGGGCAGTAGCTTTTCGCCTCTACATTTAGGCTGATAGGCTTTCTCCACTTAATGCAACAAGCATATGCCGGCTCCAATGGTGGCATCTGTTCGTCTCTGTAGGTCTAGTTGATGGTGAAAATTCTCCTAGATCCTTACAAGAGACCGACTGCCAGTGTGTGTTCTTTGTGTGTTTTTATTTCTGTGTTTTCTATAGTGTTTCAGCGAGAAGCTGGGAGAGGCTGCATCAGCGACTGCTGGTCGTGCGATGTGTTCACAGAAACGCTGGCCATGTCATGTCTGTCTTTAAACTGAATGCTGGTCATAGACATTTTAAAAAATAAAAACCATGTACCTGGGAGTCCAGCTGCCTCTCGAGCTCAGTGGGAAACTCCCTACTCACTCTGGGCCATTCATCTTTCCTTGGGGGCCCTTCTCTGCACAGGACTGTCGTTGAACTGATCACATGGGGCAGACAAGCAAGGGAGCCACCATGTCATGACAGGTTGGGTGTGGGGCCCAGGAGGGGTGGAAGGGGAGCTGATTTGGAGGAGAAAAAACGAGATGCATATCATGCAACCCACCAGATTGAGTCTGGTGAGGTCAGCTGTGTGGGCTGTGTACTCTCTCTCTCTCACACACACACACACACTTCAGCTTAAAAAGCATTATATTAAAGTTAAAACATTTCCTTACTAATGGACTGTTTAGCCTTTAGTAACCTCATGTTTTCCTCTGGGAGGTTAATGAGCTGGATATACTCGTATATATTTAAAAGAGGAAAATTGTCCTCAGGCAGAGCCCAGCAGGCAGTATGGTGCTGGCTCCTACCAGCTCCTGGAGAGCCCTGGGCAGTGCCCTGGTTCGGAGGGTGATCAGAGAAAGCCACCCTGCTGTGTCTGCACCCAGGGCCTCTCACTCCCAGGTAGAAGAGGGAGCTTTGTCAATGGGTGAGCACGTTCACCCTGCACCTGAGAAGAGATCTGAACAGGTGGGCCCCGGCTTCCAAGTGCATTTGTCTCCATCTGTCAGATGACAGTCCCCATGTAGCTGTGTTGCTGCAAGCCCATGCCTCCTCACCCAGCCAGCCCCCTGCTCACTCCTGCCTCTGTGGGCACTTGTTTCTGTAGCATGAAATTATGGGACACTGTGGACTCAGCTCTGACAGCTAGGATTGATTTAGACGGTTCTTCACCAATAGCATGCCGTTCCCTTGACAGTGTCAAACGGCTGCGGGAAGTGTTTCTCCTGCCTTTGGCACAGGATGAGGGTCGAGCACCTGCTTGCTGACTGGGCCCTGGGCCCTGATTATTTTGGGGCTTTGGATAAACACCATTAGGAACCAGACTTGCTCTCTGAAGGCTATCTGTTCAACCCAACCGAGGACCCAATCGTCCACACGTTTAGTGAAGCGAATCCTGCTATTCTGTCTCTCTCACCTTCTGTTGGTGAAACTTGCACCTTATGCAATTCCCACAGCCCTTGTCACAGCTCCTGGACAGCTTTGAGGAGGGGAGAAAGGCTTTGATAAAGGTTTTCTGCAGCTGGGAGGGCGAATAGCACCCATAAAGAGAGACTAACAGCTGGGGTATCCTGGGACACCCTGGGCGTGGGAGGCTGAGGGAATCGAACCAACAAGCAAGCAGCCCACCATGAGTCTGAAGAAGGCGGGAGAGAGCAGTGAGAAGAGGACCATCAGTGATGAGCCCATGCGACCAGGGACCTCGGGAACGCTAAGGGGGCTGGAAGTGTGGGTGGTCGGATGTAGGTAGGCATTATCTGCTTGATTACTGAGAGGTGACAAGGGTGCTGACCAGCAACTTCTGGAACAGAGGGATCACTTTCTGCCCAAATTCTAAGGGGATTGTCCCACCTGGAAGGAGCAATTGAGTCCTGTTTTCCATTTGGGGTAGAAAAAAAGCATAAGCAACCCAGGATGTACCCTGCCAGAGTTTGCAAATATTTCATGAAGTTATTTCTATTTTGCATAGTTTATGACCAATATATAGATACTAGTGGCTCAGTGCATGAAATTTGTGCACATTAAAAGGGGATTAATTATTAATTAATTAATATTGCTATTTGCAGTTGTTGAGGTCCCCTGTCAAGCCCTGCCAGGGTGGGCAGTGTGGCCTGAGGCCCCCCAGCCTGGGCTGGGGTGAGGGGGCACACCTTGAGGTCACCCATCAAGCTCTGCCAGCTGGGGGGCATGGCCTCAGGTCCCCTGGCCCGGTGCTGGGGCGGAGGTTGAGGCCTGATGTCCTCCATCAAGCTCCACCAGGTGGGGGCAGAGTTTGAGGTGCCCTGTCAAGCCTCGGGAGGGGGGCGGTGGAGCCTCAGGTCCCTGCTAATTGCTCATTAAAGCTTGTTATGGGAACTGGGCCTCTGCTGTGGGTGTAGCCACCTTGACCATTATGGCGTGATGGTCAATTTGCATATCCCATCCTTATTAGATAAGATTATTACTTTAACAGTAATAATCATAATCATAAATTCCCTTCAGTGCCTCAAAGATTCACGCCAAAATGAGCTGATACACATAGAACATATTAAACTCCAAAACACGACATAAATGCAAATGCTTATTATTATGCCATAGCCATGCCCTCGTCGTCCCTGTGCTTCCATCTGCACCAGGAAACTCACAAAAGCCTTCTTTGTTTCTCAAGAAAATCCACTGGTGTCTCCCCCAAAAGCAGCTTGTATGCGAGTAGGTCCAGGACACAGGCCTTTTCCAACCCGACGCTGCAGCGAGGCCCCTCCCCAGGCAGGGACGGACATTGTGATCACGATTGTACTGTTTCATTAAAGTCGCCCTTGGGAAACGGAAGTTAGCCGGAGTTTAGAACTTCTCCACTGGCTTTATTTTCTTGCTAGACAACTTTTTAAAAAAATCCCCCAAGAGTGTGAGCTGTAGTTTCCAACCAGGAGGGAGTGTGCGCCCAGGGGGTGTTGGGCAGCTCTGTGGACGTGTCTCGTGGTCCCGGCTTGAGGGGCCGGTGCTCCTGGGAAGCGGTGGATGGAGGTTGTGTATGTTGCAAAAATTAGGATGGGGCAGGCGTAGATGAGCCATGAAACTGGAGTCTCATCAGGTAAACAATGTCTGAGGCGCAGGGAGAGCCCAACTGTTCCCTGAATTGAACTGCTACCTGGGGAGCAGGATTCAGGAAACTCTGCCTCTAGCTTTGCCATCATCGTCTGTTATCCCTGCGTCAGAAGAAAGGGCAGCATGAAGAAAATGGCTTTAAAAATAGTGAATAATAACAAGGGGTGGACTTGGGTCTCAGGGTTTTGAAATCAGTCTCCTGTCCGGTGATCAGGAGGGTGCTGCCACCTGGCTCCTCTCAATGTCCAATCGTAACCTTCAAGCACCCCCTCCCTCCCTTTCCTGTTGGTTCAGGACCTTTCACTGCGGTGACCTGGGTGCTGTTCATTCTGTGCTGATGCTGCTGAGGTGCCTGGAGCCTCTTGAACCTGCAGGCGACTCTGTCTGCTTTGGGAATAGTCTCTGCCGTTTCTCCTTCAAGTGCCGCGCCTGCTCCGTCTTCTCCCTCCTTGACGACTGGGACTCAAGATCAGGGTCCCAGGTGTTCTGCTGAGAGCGTGTCTGCTGCGACACCATTGGGTGGGCATTCGCCGCGCACCCCTCCCTGTGCCTGGTGGTCAGTGGTCATTCACATTCTTATATGCTCGGGTGTCTGACTACATTTGAACGTCAGCCACGCATGATGTTTGCAGAATTGTTTGTAGAAATAACTCGACAACGACATTCACTTCAGATAATATTTAGGTCTGCTTATCGCTGCTATTTGTTGTCAGAAGCCTCAGGGTAACCCCACTCCAAACCATTTTAATTCGATGTTGGGGAATTGAGCGGTTAAAGGTGAGATGTGCCATGGGTGGCCCCTTCCAGTGTTTCTCTGTCCTCACATGTAGCCCTTTGGTCCCAGTTCTAACCCGGTGATGCTGAGACCCTCAGAGTCTCTGTGACCCCTCAAGGGTTGGCATGTGACCCCACGGGGAAATCTGACCCGACGCTGACCCTTGTGTTTCTGAGCCTCTTTTACTCCCAGGATCTTAGCTCTCAGTGCCTTCCAGTAGATTTTACATACATTGTTCGACTTTTCTAAATTTTCTCAGCAAAAGAGTTGGTCTTGTTTTCGCTGGCGGCTGTTCCTGAAGCAGAAGTTCTGTGCTCTCACCTGGTCTCAGTGCATTAGATCTGTATGAGCAGTAAAACCCCATTCCTCTTCTTTCAATCTTTTTAATCAGAGAAAGTCCTACGGACTTAAGGGGAGCACTTAAGCATTTGCAACGACTTTCCCTGTAGGAACCAAACATGTTTTTTGAAACTGCAAGCAACACAAGGTACAGAAAAATAATCAGACAGTGAAACTCCTGAGGGTTTGCACAAACGTTGATTTCATACATTTTTATTCATCAAAGGGTCTTTTATTCTCATTGGTCACCTTTATGTAAATAATGTTATTTTCAACACATGAAACAATAGATGCCAATTAGACTCCACTTCTGAGTTTCATGAGATTGATGTTATTGACAATGGAATTTCCATGCTTAGAAGTTTGAAAATCAATAAACTAACCAAGTGACTCTAGCTGAACACAGTGATTTAGGTTCTGTGTTTGCACCCCCACCACCCGTGAGCATCGTATTGGCAGCTTCCTGGACCTCCATCCAAAGTGGAGACGGACGAGAACGTCAGGGTAGACGGGCGTAGGTTCAGCAACCCTTCGCGGAGGGTCCCAGCGTGACTGGTCCCGGCGTGACTGGTCCCGGCGTGACTGGTGGGCCCGCTCCGCCTGCCTGTGTACTTTTCAGTCTTTTGTGCCTGTTGCCAGCATTTTTAAATGGGAAGATTTTATAGGGAACAAACCTATACGCTGACTTCTATTCACAGGTGGGAGGAGTCGGCCAGCGTTTCTCACGGGACAACGTGGGGTGGAGCTCAGTGGTTGCCGTCACCTGCAGTTTCCTAGGGCAGCTAGCTCAGTGCCACACCCGAGAGACCCACCAGGGACATTTACTGTCTCAGGTCGGGATGCAGGCGCCTGAGGTCAGGGATGTGGGTGGGGCTGGTTCCTGTGAGGGCTGGGAGGGAGGGTCTGCTCCAGGCCCCACTCCTAACCTCGGGGCTCGGAGACACCTTTGCTGTGACTTGGCTTGAAGACCCGCCACTCTGATCTCTGCTGTGTGTTCATGAGGTGTTCCCCCGGGTGCAGCTGTGTGCAAATTCTACACAAGTCATATTGCTCTAGTATAACTTTAACTAATTACACCAGCAACAGCCATGTTTCCAAATAGTATCACATCCTTGGTCCTGGGGGTAAGGATTTCAACATATGAATCTGGGGGGACACAATTCTACCCGTAGCACCCCTTTCACAGGGACGTCCTTTCCCTGCACTCCTGCAGTTACCACCTGGTTGGGGATCCCACGGGTTTAGGAGGCTGTACGCCTAGCAGGTAGACCTAAATCTAACGGGTCAGAGGATCATGGGATATCAGAGCTGGAAGGCCCCTCCGAGATTAGCTATTGCCACTCACTTGTCCTGTTGCAGAGGGCAAGTCTAAGAAAAGCTCTCAACTGTTCTATTTAAAACACTTTCCACGGTGCTCCTCACAATGCTTACTGTGTGTTCAAGATTTTTAAAAATATATTTTTTATTGATTTCAGAAAGGAAGGGAGAGGGAGAGAGAGAGAAACATCAAGGATGAGAGAAAATCATGGATCGGCTGCCTCCTGCACACACACCCCCTGGGGATCGAGCCCCCGACTGGGAATCGAACCCTGACCTCCTGGTTCCTAGGTCGACGCTCAACCCCTGAGCCACCCCGGCCAGGATTATTGAAGGTTTTAGAAAACTCTGTTGCATTGAGTTTATTGGGAGGGAAAGATGGTCTGGCCAGGCTCACATCTCAGTTCCTTCAGGGGGAGATACACCCTCTAAGCCTCCTGGAGGGGCAGCGTGGTGGGATTTGGCCTCAGTGGTATGTTTTGTTCTTTTGTTTATTGAAATGTTTGCCATGGATTTACTCCTTAGAGAATAAAGAGGCTTTTCAAGTGAGTTGGGCCGCTGCGTACAAATCAGCAGGAAAGGGCGCTTCTCAATGGCCCAGCTGTTCCATCGGCCACTTAGCACACAGCGTGCGTAGCGTGAGTTCCACCTGCGAAGCGTTTTTTCTCAATTTAAAGCTTTGAAATAGCCATTAGTTTTGCTACCAGATGTGACCTCGTGGGTCACAAAGGCAGCTGACAAATCATTCCTCTACCGTGGACTGTGTTCTTCCACACACATGTTTACTGTCATATCCACGTATATTTCAGCCACGTGCAGCTGATCTCCCACAGAAAATGTGCCGCACAGGAGAAGGCACCGGAACCCCCAGCCCTGCCCTGGACGGATTCACTCCTTGCACTCATCTCCGAAGGAGAAGCGAATTGGCACGTCATCCCATAGAACAAATTATCCTGAAAGTCAGGGCATGAGTCAGGGTGACCTTCATGCCGCCGGGACCAGCAGGAGGCCAGCAGCAGTGATCAGGCCTTAATGAAAGCCGCCATGAAACTCATGCTTCTCTCCTAAGAAATTCAGAGTTTGTCTTTTTCTTCCACAACTAAGTGGGATTCGATCACTTTTACTACCATCACTTAGTAGCCTAACCCAGCCCCTTGGGTGTCGCTGCCAGTTTCGCTCTGTTCCACAGTTTTCTGCTCAGCACATTCGTCCCTGACTCTAATTTGCATGAAGCCACCTGAATTTAATTTCACGTATGTGGTGCCATCAGTACGGCAAGAGCCAGGTGGTCACGGGAAAAGGCCAGCAGAATTCCTACCGTCATGTCCGTGACCATCCCTCGGCATTTCCACACTCCGTGTCGCTGCCTCTCCTCCACGGATGGCGAATGAGAAATGCCTGGAAATTCACATGGTATTTTAGTGTTTGCCACCTGACCTCTATCTCCTGTGTTTCAAAACGAGCAGGAACTGAGAAAATGGTTAAGGTAGTTTCTGTTTCTAAAGACACTGAGGCTCAGGGCAGCCACAGTCACCACGTGTGCAGCCGGCCCGGCACTGGGGCCGCCTCCCACGCACAGTGTCCTGCTTCCCCGTCGTTGGCTCCTGGAGAGGCTGGACTTGGGCGTTGCTCTCCCAGGCGTCTTCCCAGACGCTCTGCAGGGCCTCTGAGAGCAGCAGCACTCGAGGTGCGTTGTCAGTCACTATTCTAACATTTCAGGCAACCACACGTGGGCCGGGAGTGATAGGAACTGCGTCCATGGACACGTCCAGACGTGCTCCCGGGATTTCCTGCGCGCTCTGTCCTGGCCCAGGTGAGGGCAGAGTTTGCTGTTAGACTGAAAGGGGGAGAATTTACCAGCAGCTCAGGACACGTTCACACCATCCTGCTGGTCTCTGTGCCTTCCTGTCGCGCCTTCAACAGGTCAAATTACGTTCCTCCAAGAACATCTTTAAATAAACATACTTGTGTGGGCTTCCTTGCATTTGCATGGAAATTAAAGGAAGACAGTATTTTGTTACAAAAATAACTTAATAACAGCCTGACAGGAGCTGATTGCCCGCACAGTTCTGTGAGCAGAGGCAGGAATTATCCCAGCGGTTGCACACGTGCTCAGGCAGGGGCAAGCTGGATGGGGCTCAGCCCTTATGCACCCACAGAGTTTTCATCTTCCAGGTAAATGAGCTCTGTGGCCCTGGGCATTGACTAAGAGACTCATATAGGTCCTCCCCAAGTAAGTTGGCAAGATTTGCATTCAGTAATAACAACAAGAACAATAGGTTGGTTGATTCAGCATCACTGGGTCAGACATCATGTTCAGTGCTTCCCTTGCAACCTAGTTTAATCCTGCCTTCACTGACTAGATGTGTGGCTGTGGCTGAGTTACTTAGCCTTCTTATGCCTCTGCTTTTGCATCTGTAAAGTGGGTACAATAGCAGTACCTACTTTAGGTTGTCATGAGGCTGAAATGAGTTAGATTACGTGTTAAATAGTAAGAACAGTGAGGGTACATAGAACAAGAAATAGCAGTTGCTATTAATGTGATACGGATGAAGCTGGACCCTCTAACCACCCAAGAGTTAAGAAGTGGATGTGTCCTAACTTCACTTTTTTATCCTGACTTTAAGAAACTGAAAACTTGCACTGATTGGTTTGGCTCAGTGGATAGAGTATCAGTCTGCTGACTGAGAGGTTCAATTCTGGTCAAGGGCATGTACCTTGGTTGCGGGCACATCCCCAGTAGGAGGTGTGCAGGAGGCAGCTGATTGATGCTTCTTTCGCATTGATGTTTCTAACTCTATCCCTTCCTTTCTGTAAAAAAATCAATTATATTTATATATATAATAAAAGCATAATATTGAAATTGACCGATTCTCCAGGATGCCTAAGCCACGCCCACTAGCCAATCAGAGTGACTATATGCAAATTAACTCAGCCAAGATGGAGGCCGGCAGGGCAACCAGGCTGGCGGGTAGGCAGTAAGCCTCGGGGTGTGTGAGGTGGGCGGGGTTCGATGGGCAGGGGGCAGGCAGTGGGGTGTGTGAGGTGGGCAGGGGCAATGGGCAGGTGGCAGGCCGCGGGGTGTGCGGGTACAGGCTGGGCTGAGGGACCCCCTGAGTGCACAATATATTGTGCACCGGGCTCTGTGTGTGTGTGTGTGTGTGTGTGTGTGTGTATGTGTATATATATATATATACTGAAAACTTACAAAAAGGTTTTGATGACTTTTTTAAGGTTTAAGAGCTGAGCCAGGAGAAAAACAGGCTTTTTTTAGCCTAAGAATGCCACATTCATTGGTCAAATCAGCCAGCCACAGGCCAAACTGGTCCGGCAGCCAGCGGTCCCTGCCCTGGGGGGCAGCAGGCACTGGGCTTGGTGCTGTAGAGTGGACACTGGGTCTGGAACCAGGAGAGCTTGTTGCGACTTGGCCTTCAGTAACTCAAGTCAGTTCATTTCTCTAAGTTCTAAGTCCGTCGTCTATATCCCAATTGAACCCATTCACTGGGATTGTTCTAAGAAGCAAGAATAACATATTTGAGGACACTTTGTAAGTTGAAATGTCGCTCATTAATTTTTGAAAGCTCACCTAATGATTTTCCCTTCTTTTGGCTCAGCTGCTGATTAAATTGACTAAATCACCTGGTTAGTTCTTGTCACATGGATGGAATCCAATGTGTGTGTTTTTTAAACCTTCAAGCAAACAAACCAGCCGTGCGAGGGAGGCTGGGAAATGGACCCCTGTCGCTGGGAAGGCTGGGAAATGGACCCCTGTCGCTGGGAAGGCTGGGAAATGGACTCCTGGTGCTGTCCCCCAGGAAGAGCACAGCTCGCCTTTCACCTGTGGCGGAGCAGCTCATCCCTTCACGCACCGTGCGTCCTCCTACAGCCCGGCATTGTGCGGGGAAATAGGACAAACGGTGCATGTCCGTGCCCTCAGGGGTTAATCAACCTCCAAAGCAATTGTAACCATGTTCAGTGCAGGGGTGGGTAAGCGAACTGGCCCGAGGAAATGTTTACGGGCAGGGAATCACAGAGGGCTTCGCCGAAGAAGTGGCATCTGAGCTGAGGTATTAGCAGCTGAAGATATGGATATGCTCTGTGACCCTCCAGGGGTAGGTGGCAAAACATGGTTGATGCACTGACCTCACTGTGAACTCCCATCCTGAAATCACTAAAGAAAATCAATAAATTGGCGTGGCCGGTGTGGCTCAGTGGTTGAACGTCAACCTATGAACCAGGAGGTCAGGGTTTGGTTCCCGATCAGGGCACAGGCCCAGGTTGTGGGCTTGATCTCTAGTAGGAAGCGTGCAGGAGGCAGCTGATCCATGATTCTCTCTCATTGATATTGCTCTCTCCTCCCTTCCTCTCTGAAATCAATAAAAAATATATATTTTTGTTGCAGACCAACATTTGCGAGAATTAGACCACCGAGTCCAATTAGGTCTTGAGCAGCAAGCGAGGATTTATTGCACTGACCAGTGGACTACTGCAAGCCTCTCCCATGCAGGGAGCCCTTCGCTTGCAGCAGTCCCGACTTTTGTGCTAGGCAAGCTTTTATTCACAGAAACTGCAAAAGTAATCAGGGCCTTGACTTGATATCTTGTGAGTTTACAGAGAACTGTAACTGGGGGCTTGGCTGGGAAAACAGATTTGAAAATTTCCCCCTGACTTTTAACTCGTTATTGGTTACCTCGCTGGTGGCCTTGAAAACAACACAGTTCTATTCAATTAAAAAATACACCTGGCATGGCATGAGAGTATGGGTGTATCTAGTCTCTGGCCTACAAGGTCAGACAGCTAAGTTTATTTTCCTCATTATTCAAGCAGGCTAGAGAGCAAAATTACATTTAACCCATCACAATTTTCTTTTAGAAAGAAACGTCCCTCCCATGCCCTAGGTGGCTTTGCTCAGTGGATGGAGCATTGGCCTGTGGACCGCACGGTCCCGGGTTGGATTCCGGTCAAGTGCACAGGTGCAGGCAGGGCAGGTGCAGGAGGCAACCAGTTGCTGTCTCCCTCACATCGATGCCTCTCTCCCTCTCCCTCCCATTCCTTGTAAAATATCAATGGAACAAACATCCTTGGGTGAGAATTAACAACAAACAAAAAGAAACAGAAAAAGAAATGAATCTCCCAGGACCAAGGCGATGGGTGGGGGAGCCACGTCCTGCTCAGGCGTGATGACGACCCTCGGCACCGACTGCGTGTGAGCTCGTCCTGGAGCATTTCCTCCCGCGACCAGGGCTTGCGGCGCAGTGCGGTGCGGGTGAGCCAGGCCCGGGTGTGGCCCCGCACACACTGAGCTCAGAGGCAGCACCGGGTTTGCCTGGTGAGTCTCCAGGCGCCACCTGGTGGCAGGAGGACAGTTTCCCTGACGCGCAGAGCCTGGTCCTGGGTTATTTTACCAACTAGCTCAGTGGTTTCTCTCCGAGAATCAATTCACCATCTCCCAGTGGGAGCCTCTGGTCTCCTCATCGCCTTTGTATTAGTTGAGTCCTAACACTCACGCACCTTGTGCTGAAACCATTTTTTTTTAACACGTTAAGCGCCCGGCCTGTTTTGTCTTCCAGACGGAAAGTGTAGTGTCAGACACCAGTGACTGACATGGCGCTGAGCATGCTAATTTCAATTCTTTATCGTTTAAAGTATTGCCTGAGTCTCCTTTTCCCCCCACTGACCTCTCCCTGGCTGCTCCCATCCCCAGCACATGCCCTCACCCCCTACTGTCTGTGTCCAAGGTTAAGCTCAGATGCATGCGTACAAGTCCTTTGCTGCATCACTTAAAGCTCTTCCCAACTCCCCCGCCTTCCCTGAGGTTGGACGGTCTGTTTGATGCTTCTCTGTCTCTGGATCTCTTTTTGTTCATCAGTTTATGTTGATCATTATATCCCACATATGAGTGAGATAATGTGATGTTTATCTTTCTCCGACTGGCTTATTTCTCTTAGCTTAATGCTCTTGGGGTCCATCCATGCTGTTGAAAATGATAAGAATTCCTTCTTTTTTGCAGCAGCATAGTATTCCATTGTGTAGATGGACCACAGTTTTCTAATCCATTCATCTATTGATGGACACGTAGGCTGTTTCCAAATCTTAGCTATGGTGAATTGTGCTGCTATGAACATAGGGGTGCATGTATCCTTTCGGATTGGTGTTTCTGGTTTCTTAGGATATATTCCTAGAAGTGGGATTACTGGGTCAAATGGCAGTTCTATTTTTAGTTTTTTGAGGAAACTCCCTACTGTCCTCTATAGTGGCTGCACCAGCCTGCATTCCCACCAGCAGTGCACGAGGGTTCCTTTTTCTCCACATCCTCTCCAGCACTTGTCATTTGTTGATTTGTTGATGATAGCCATTCTTACAGGTGTGAGATGGTACCTCATTGTTGTTTTGACTTGCATCTCCAGGATCATTAGTGATTTTGAGCATGTTTTCATATGTCTCTTGGCCTTCTGTATGTCCGCTTTCGAAAAGTGTCTATTTAGGTCCTTTACCCATTTTTTGAATGGGTTTTTTATCTTCCTTTTGTTAAGTTGTATGAGTTTCCTGTAAATGTTGGAGAATAAACCCTTATCAGTGATAACACTGTCAAATGTGTTCTCCCATGCAGTGGACTTTCTTGTTGTTTCTTTATGGTTTCTTTTGCTGTGCAGAAGCTTTTTATTTTGATGTAGTCCCATTTGTTTATTTTCTCTTTAGTTTCCATTGGCCTAGGAGCTGTATCGGTGAAGAAATTGCTTCAACATATGTCTGAGATTTTGCTGCCTGTGGATTCCTCTAGTATTTTTATGGTTTCCCCATCTACATTTAAGTCCTTTATCCATTTTGAGTTTATTCTTGTGTGTGGTGTAAGTTGGTGATCTAGCTTCATTTTTTGCATGTATCTTCCCAATTTTCCCAACACCATTTATTGAAGAGGCTGTCTTGACTCCATTGTATGCTCTTGCCTCCTTTGTCCAATATTAATTGAGCATAGTGGCTTGGGTTGATTTCTGGGTTCTCTGTTCTGTTCTATTGGCCTACATGTCTGTTCTTGTGCCAGTACCAGGCAGTTTTGATTATAGTGACTTTGTAGTGTAACTTGAAATCTGGAATTGTGATCCCTTCAACTTTGTTCTTCTTTCTGAAGATTGCTGCTACAATTTGGAATCTTTTTAAAATTCCATGTAAATTTATGTAGAGTTTTTTCTATGTCTGTGAAATATGCTGTTGGTATTTTAAGGGGGAGTGCATTGAGTATAGATTGCTTTGGGTAGTATGGACAGCTTAATGATGTTGATTCTACCAATCCATGAACATGGTATGTTCTTCCATTTGTTTATGTCTTCCTCTATCTCTTTTTTCAATGGCCTGTAGTTTTCTGAGTATATGTCTTTTACTTCCTTAGTTAAGTTTATTCCTAGGTATCTTTTTTGTTGTTGTTGTTGTTGAAACGGTAATTGGGATTGTTTGTTTAGTTTCTCTTTCTGAGAATTCATTATTGATATATAAACATGCCATAGATTTCTGAATGTTAATTTTGTATCCTGCTACATTCCCAAGTTCATTTATTAAGTCTAGTAGTTTTTTGATGGAGTCGTTAGGGTTTTCTATTACAATATCATGTCATCTGTGAATAGAGCAGTTTTATTCCTTCTTTTCCAATTTGGATACCTTTTATTTCTTCTTGTTGTCTGATTGCTTTGGCTAGCACTTCAAGTACTATGTCAAACAGAAGTGGTGAAAGTGGGCATCCCTGTCTTATTCCTGTTCTTAGGGGAAATGGTTTTAGTTTTGCCCATTGAGTATGATGTTGGCTGTGGGTTTGTCATATATGGCTTTTATTATGTTGAGGTATGATCCCTCTAATCCCACTTTGTTGAGAGCTTTTATCAGGAAAGGATGTTGGATATTGTCGAATGCTTTTTCTGCATCAATTGATATGATCATGTGTTTTTTATCTCTCAGTTTGTTTATAGGATGTATCACATTAATTGACTTGTGGATATTGTACAAGCCTTGCATCCCCAGAATAAATCCCACTTGGTTGTGGTGTATGATCTTTCTGGTGTAATGCTGGATGCGATTTGCTAGGATTTTGTTGAGGATTTTAGCATCTATGTCATCAGGGACATTGGCCTGTAGTTCTCTTTCTTTGTGGTGTCTTTATCTGGTTTTGAGATAAGGGTGATGCTGGCTTCGTAGAAAGAGCTTGGAAGTGTGCCTCCCTCTTGATTTTCTGGAACCATCTGAGAAGGACAGGTTTTGGTTCTTCTTTGAATGTTTGGTAGAACTCCCCCATAAAGCCATCCGGACCAGGGCTTTTGTTTGCTGGATGATTTATAATCACTGCTTCAATTTCTTCAGTAGTTATCGGCCTATTCAGTTTCTTTTTTTATTCTTCCTCATTGAGTTTTGGAAGCTTGTATTTTTCTAAGAATATTAGAGGCCCGATGCACAAAACTCATGCAAGAGTAGACCTTCCTTCCCCCGGCTGCTGGCACCAGCTTCCCTCTGGCACCCAGGTCCCAGGCTTTCCTCCGGCACCTGGGACCCAGGCTTCCTTCACAGCCCTGGCTTCATCGGAAGGTTGTCCAGAAGGACGTCTGGAAGGACATACAGTCTAATTAGCATATTACACTTTTATTATTACAGAATTTCATTTCATCTAGGTTGTCCATTTTGTTGGAGTAGAATTGTTTATTGTATTTTTTTCATAATCCTTTGCATGTTTGTGGGGTTGGTTGTTATGTCACCTCTTTCATTTCTAATTTTGTTTATTTGGGTTCTCTCTCTTTGCTTCTTGGTGAGCCTGGCTAGAGGTTCATCAATCTTATTTATCCTTCCAAAGAACCAGCTCTTGGTTTTATTGATCTTTTGCATTTTTTTGTCTCTATGTTGTTTATTTCCACTTGGATCTTTATTATTTCTTCTTTTTGCTTACTCTGGGCTTTTCTTGTTGTTCTCTCTTTCTGATTCTTTAAGTTTTAGAGTTAGATAATTTATTACCCTGTTTTCTTGTGGGGTTTTTTTTAGTCTATTTTATTGATTTTTTTCACAGAGAGGAAGGGGGAGGGATAGAGAGTTATAAACATCAATGAGAGAGAAACATCGATCAGCTGCCTCCTGCACATCCCCTACTTGGGATGGAGCCCACAACCAAGGTATATGCCCTTGATCAGAATCAAACCCAGGACCCTTCAGTCTGCAGGCTGACACTATCCACTGAGCCAAACCAGTTAGGGCTCAATTTCCTCTTGCCCTGGTTGGTGGTTGAGCATCGTCCAAAGCACCAAAAGGTCATCAGTTCAATTCTCGGTCAAGGGCACATGCCCAGTAGAGGATGTGCAGGAAGCAGTCAATCTCTCTCTCTCTCTCCCTCTCTCTCTCTCTCTCTCTCTCAGTCTATAAAAACATATTTTAAAAAACAACTTTAAAATCTCACCTCTTTAGAGACATGCATCCTGGTTACTTTAAGTTGCTCCAGGTGAGGTTTCCCACATGCTGACTCCCAGGGTATGTGCTCTGCAGGGGTCTCACCACTAACCCTCCCCCTCCCCCCAACCTGTGCATATTCCCTTGGGAATTGCTGTGGGGACTTGGGACTGGGGGAGAGGCAAAGGCTTTCACTGTGAGGAGGGAGTGTACTTCATGCTGGTACTGCAAATAAGGATCCACCTGCCCACTTGCCTTTCTCCTCCTACCCCATCCCTCACTCCCGCACTCCCCAGGACTCACCCTCAGAGAACCTGAGAACTGCCCTTTCCAGATACCCCTCTCTGCTTTGGGACTGGGGGATGTGAAGAGAAAATATTAAGGGTTGGTTGGCCTCCCAACCTTGGTCATCCCCCAAAGGGCTCAGCTCTGTCCTATGTTCCCTGCTGCCTCTGCTGAGCTGGGCTGGGAGGTATTGCCACCGAAGCAACAGGATCCACAGTCCACTGAGGTTGGGAGAGACATGGGGTGCAGCCAGCCAGCCACCCAGTACACCCCTCCCTGTGGCTCAGCTCCTTCCAGGCTGTCATTTCCTTCTACACAGGGACTCAGCCTCCTCTGTCTCCCTGAGCATTTCTCATGGTTGGTGATTCCTTTTGTAGTTGAGGGTGTTGTTTTGTCCCTAGAATCTCTGAGGTTGGGTTGAGGAATAGAGGCAAGGGCGTGTGTTAATTTGCTATGTTGTCACGAGTTAGAATTTCTTCTAAAGACTGTGCATGTCTGTGATTATGGGGACCAAGATGCTTGCATTCTATGAAGTCCACAATGCCTGGCACATAGCAGGTTTTTACGAGACATTGCATCAGGGAAAGGATACATTCTGAGGTGTTTTAGATGCTGTGTGTGCTCATGGCTTGTGATAACTCCATATGTGTAAATGTTAAATATTAAGTGCTGTATTACAGTGGGTGTTCCAGACTTTGTCTTTATGTTGGAGAAAAATGAAACGGTGGTTGCCTGAAGAGACAGTGATTGTGTTTTCATACCTAATCACCAGGAACACCCCAAGCAGGGGAAATTGTGTGACTACAAGGCTGGGAGAGATTTCCAATTAAATTTGCATTTTTCATTCTGACACATGAGCTTCCCTGGCTCAGGGATCCGTTTCCCAGCTGTGTGAACACACAAGGCTCTCGTCATGTATTAGGATCACCCCCTCCCCTCCCGCCTTCTCAGGGCAGCCCACCTGCCTGCCCCGTGGGGCCAGGGAGCGGGGGCAGGGGAAGAGGGGCGGCCTTCACTGCTTTAATAACACGAAATACAAGTACAAAACATTGTAAAGGATACTTTTCACTACATGGAGGTGGAATAATACCTTTGTGTTATTTTTTTAATATGTTTTTATATCTGCAACAAAACGTAAGTCACCCTGACAGTTCTACAGAGATTCTGTGTCTTCGGGGAATGTGGCAGGCGGGCAGGTGGGAGTGAGGAGTGGTTCTCACTTTTATTTGATGGTTCAGTGGGAAATGAGTCTCTGGGGGATGATTTCCATGTAATGTTGCCTGAGAGAGTCTGCCAGTGACTCCCGGGGGCACAGCTGTGACCATCACAGATATTTATTTTCTCTGCAGATTCCCCGTCTCTGCCAGGAGAGAGTCGTTCACATAAAATCATTATAGATCTTGTTCCTCTGACATGGCCCTGAGGAGGGTTCTAACTGTGGAGAGCGGGGTGGTGTGGGTGAGCCCTCCCGGGGAGGGGGCTGGCAGATGATGCAATGGACACTGCCTCACCCACACCTGCCCAGCTGCTGAGGGGATCCAGATCCCTGTCTGCGGGCAGGAAGCAGAATCCTGGCAGCATCCGCTGATAAAGTCTTCATTCTCACCTGGGCCTGGGCCCTGACCGGGAATCAACTGTGACCTCCTAGTTCATAGGTCGATGCTCGGACACTGAGCCACATGGCTGGGCTGGTCTCGTGCTTGAGTCCTCCTCCTGCCATTCTTGCAACCGGTGGGACCTGTTGCCGGTTTCATTCTCCCTGACCAGACTCTGAACTAATGGTGAAGAGGTGAGGGCTGGCTGAGTGAGCCACTGGCTAGTGAAGTCTCACAGGGGCTCGGCACACAAACGCGGGCTTTGGCGAGAATGAAGTGGTGTCTGTGGACAAATTGGACACAGCGGCTGTGATGGGCTCAGGGCTCCTCTCCCATGGACCGCAGCAAGGTTCTCTCTGGGCATCAGGTGACAGCTGCCATGGCTTCTCCCCAGGACCCACTCACCCCAGGACCATAGCGGGGGCAGCAGGCCTGGGCGGGGCAATAGCTGGAAAGAAACTTCCCAGGTGGCTGCTGTGATGACTCCTCCCCTGCCCCCACCAGCCACGCTGAGTGAACCACCTCCCAGCGTCTTCCCACAGAGACCACCTGGGAGAGAGGAACCCCAGTGGGTCCCGAGCCTCCTCTCTGCTCCTCCGCAGTCGCTTTTAGAGCCATGGCCTCTCAGAACCTCCATGTCCCCCTGAATCAGTGGGGACAACAGGAGACCTGCTTCTTCAGGCGCCAGGAGGGATGTAATGAAACTGCACCTACAGGCTCATCAGCACACGGCTCATAGCAGGAGATGCTGTCCTTCACCTGCCGGCCACGCCCACTCCCAGCCATGCCCAGGCCTTGGTGGCTGCCACAGGGAGGGGACCTCACCATCCTTATTTCTGGAGTTACGTTTGAATCCACTCCCTGGTTGCTTCTCTCTGAACTGATTTCTATTGTTCGTGCGAGAATCTGTAGATACATGTGCTTCCAAGTAATGGCTGGCGTCTTTAGTTTAGAGGAGTTGCTCATAAGAGAATGCGATGTTTTCGTTGCCTCCGTCTTTGATAGGATTGGTTCTCAAACAAGGATGGCCTCGCCCCGGGTGCTTGGCAGTGCCCAGAGATGGTTTTGGGCGTCATGGTCGGGGAGGCGGGTGCTGTTGGCATCTGGTGGGTAGCGGCCAGGATGTTGTTAACGTCTGTCCTCCTCAGAACAGCCCCCTGCAGGGACGTCTGCCTTGATATGTTAGTAGGGCCGACGTTTAGAAGCCTCGAATCTACAACCATTCCTAAACAATACCAACAGTAAGAGGGGAAGTAGTCACTGATCTCACAGGTGCCACATCCCGGCAAGGACCGTCGAAGGGAACAGTCACAGTTTAAAGGCCAGGACTGTGCAGAGTGGCCAGCTTCCGACGGGAACTCCTGCCTCCTTCTGCAGAAAGTGTTGGATAACAAGCTGCCATGCCCTGCTTCTGGGAGGCTCGGAGCTTCATCCCCAGATTTTTTGAAGCCAAATGGAAAAGCAAATTCAGGGATAACTTGGCATCGCCATGGCAGTGGAAGGAGACTTGACCCTGAAACCTGAGGGCCAAGGAAGGGGCCACCTCCTGCTAGCAAGCTCTGGGCAGGTCACGTGGGCCTCAGGCTCCGCTTCCAACCTGAACAGATGATGGAAAAGCATCCGAAACATTAAACATGAAGGTGATCACATCACAGAAAACATGCCGCCCCCTGGGTAAATATAAAATGCGATCCTCTTAGCGGGTCTTACAAGGGGATTCGTTATCATAAGTGAAAACAGGGCCTCAAACAGGCAGAAGAAATTGCCCTCATGTTTACGTTCCCAACCACCAGCCCCTGAAATAGTTACGCCTCAGCTGACTGGATCCCAGATTTAGTCGCTCTTTTCTAATCAACACAATTATGTGAATTAAATGCTCTCAGTAACTCCCGCAATCAGGTCGCGCAGTGCACCTGCTGCCTCTATTGCCAGCAGCAAAGCAGCCGGGGAAGCAGAGAGGCAAGAATGAAAATAGAGCCGGGAAGGGGAATGGACGAGACAGCCCGCAACGACGGAAAAGCAGATGGAGGGAAAGAGACACGAGGGTCAGGATCTAGGGCTCAGACAGCAGACAACCTTTTCATGTTCGGAAAGATGGCAAGGCCGCTGCATTAAAAATAAACCTGCGCTGAAGAGTCAGAGGCGGAAGGGCCGGGGCTTTGTTTGAAAGGCAAGCACAGGTCCCCCGGGGTTTTGTTGCTATGATTCAATCTATTTTCTAAGTTACACGGGAGCAAGATCAGCAGCACGGCATCCCTCTGTGAGCTGCACGGTGGTCTTGGGAGCAAAGGACGCTCTGAATGGACAGGTGAGGAGCTGCATGATCAGAGCGGAAAACGGTGCTGGTGCCAGCGACCGCCCGGATTAAAGTGAAATTCAGGGGAAATGGCCGCAGGCGCGTCTCCTCCGCCACCGTCAGAAGCTGCACAGCCCGGGCCTCAGAGGCTGAGTTCAGGGAGGTCTTCGCTTCCAGCCGGTTCTCTCATCACACTCCACAAGGCACCACATGCCTCCGTTTGTCCATCTGTGAAGTGGGTTTCCTGGATGCCACAGACCAAATCCACTAACACCAGAGAGACTGCCACGTGGGCTTGGTGGGAGCTCAGATCTGGCTACAGCTGACTTCGTGTGGCATTACCGTGTGCACAACGTGGGGCAACATTCCTCCCTGCGGCACGGCCATTGCTTCAACCAGGACGAGCTCCCAGGCCCCTGCAAGCAGAGGGTCACCTCAGCTGCCCAGTGGGCGCCATGGAGGGTCCCCACCCTCAGAGGATTTAGCCGGCAGGTCCCTGAGTCAGAGGGACTGTCGAGGGCGGGAGACGCGGAGAAGTTGGCAGCCGCCCCCAGGGCCCCTCTAGGAGGCCGCTCGGCGCCGCGGTCGCCTTCCTGTGCCCGCTGGTGCCAGTCCCGGCACTGGGCCTCGGAATGATGCTCTTCTTCAATGTTCTCTCTCTTAGAGATTTTATTAGAGATTTTTAGATTCGAGCCGTTCGTCTAACTCGCTGTCTCCGTTGCATCCAGCGACTCCCGGGCCCTCGTGCCCGCTGTGAACTACGGGAGCGGCGAGCCGCGCTGGCACCAGCACCGCCCGGGGTTCAAGGCTGCCTGGCCTTTGAGCGCTTCTTCCTACGATTCCAGCAATAGAGGGCCGGGCAGCGCCAACCGGAGCGAAGAGACGCGACGGGAGGGGAGCACACTCTTGCCCAGGACATCGGGGCCTACACAGCCGCAGACCCGACCCGCAGGGCGGGCGACCGGAGGGGGCGGAACCCGGAGGAGGTGGAACCCGGAGGGGGCGGAACCCAGAGGAGGCGGGACCCAGAGGAGGCGGGACCCGGAGGAGGCGGGACCCGGAGGGGGCGGAACCCAGAGGAGGCGGGACCCGGAGGAGGCGGGACCCAGAGGAGGAGGCGGGACCCGGAGGAGGAGGCGGGATCCGGAGGAGGCGGGGGACCCGGAGGAGGAGGCGGGACCCGAGGAGGCGGGACCAGGAGTGGCGGACAAGGTCAGGGATATCAGGGGCGGTGGAACCTTGGAACCGTCGGAACCAAGTGGCGACGCCCACGGAGCCGCCCGGACTGTGTTGGGAGCGGAAGTGCAGAGGCCCCCGCGTCCGGGTTTCCGGTCGGCCCCGAGCGCCAGGTCTTCCGCGGCGATGTTGCCGCTTACGGTGAATTTCAAGGTGTCGGCCCGCACCCTCACCGGGGCCCTCAGCGCCCACAACAAGGCGGCAGTGGACTGGTGAGGGCGCCGGGCCCCGAGGCCGCCGGCGCGGCCAGGAGCTTGGGGGAAGGGGAACAGCCCGCGGTGTCACCCCGATTCGTTCGGCCTCGCCTTGACGGGGTGCCGCCCTCCGTCCCGGAGATTTTCTCTTCCGCGCTGGGTGGTGGTTGCTGTACGAGTAGTAGCTGCCCAGCGTGGGCGCATATACGTGCCCCGCCCTTTCTCGCGTCTTCATTCCTCTGCCCCACACCAGCCGGCAACACCCACGTCCTCTGCCCCTGCCCCCACGCCCCGGCGTCTCTCCCCCAGGCCGCCCCTCCCTCCACGCTTGTCCCCGCCCCGACCTTCATTCATTCTCCAAAGCCCTTCATTACCTGCGCTCATTCCCTGTCTTCACTGAAATGGCCAGCGGACAGCGGGCTGCCGTGGCGGAGGGTCTGGGGACTGGCCAGGGCTGCAGCCTCCCGGCCGGTGTCCGCCTGGTTACCTGGTTGGAGGACAGGGACTGACCGTCCGGTGTCCGCCTGGTTACTTGGTTGGAAGGACGGGGACTGATCCAGGCGCTGGGTGGAGGCTGAGGATCCCAAGTCGAGGAGGCAGCAGAGTGTGGCCCCAGGGCCCAGAGGACAGGGGTTGCCTTAGTCCTCACGGCTCTGTGTGCACAGCCCGTAGAGCCTTTTTTATCCAAACAAAACGCGAACTTCAACAAGCATCTTTTGAGCTCAGCCAAACCTTTTATTTAAAGGAGATCATGTAAAAAGCTGACATTTGAGCTTAAATAATAATGTTACTGATGGTAATTAATACCTATTAGTTATATCTGTCGTTTATGTAGGATGCCTCTTGCTCTGTTTTACGTAAATTCCCTCATTGCTGTTTTGTTAGGGGCTGGCAAGGTTTGATTGCTTATGGATGTCATTCCCTTGTGGTGGTCATCGATTCCAGCACTGCCCAGACGCTTCAAGTTTTAGAAAAGCATAAAGCTGATGTTGTCAAGGTAAGTCCTGTTCCTCGTTGACCCTGTAACCTGTTGTCTGTTCTAACGTGTTAAATATCACTACACTCTCGTTAAGTCACACGTGTACATGTTGAACAGCTTTTAACTATAACAGTCTATTTGGGGTTAACCTAATTCTTCCGTGCATATGACTTAATGTCATGCCAGGATGAGCTATGAAATGCTGGTTCTGAGGTCATGTCAGAGCTGATGGGAAACACCAGTGCTCTCATTGCCGGGGCACTCGTTCAGCATTAGTTTTGAGCACTTAGCGCGTACCAGGGAGAGAGAGCTGAAAGCCTTCAGACAATTCACTGTCTAGTGAGGAAGAATGAGAACACCGTGCAGTGTGATGAGTGAGCCCTGCATAACGCGCTGTGGGGAGACAGAGGGGCTGCATATGACCTCGCGTAGGGATCTGGGAGGGTCACAGAAACCTTCATTTCAGGGCCCTCCAAGCTGTAGGGAGGCACATAAACAATTTGGGGAGGAGCAGGGCAGGAAAGGGGACAGATACACACAAAGGGAAGTAGTGTGCGTGTGGCTAAAGGACGGGTACACATGTTTGATTTCATCCAGCACAAGTGTTCACTTGACCCCTTTCTTCTTGACGCCAGGTGAAGTGGGCCCGGGAAAATTACCACCATAACAGAGGCTCACCGTACTCCTTGCGCCTCGCTTCTGCCGACGTCCACGGGAAGATCATCGTGTGGGATGTAGCGGCAGGAGTGGCTCAGTGTGAGATCCAAGAGCATGCCAAGCCCGTCCAGGGTGAGGAGAGGCTGGCTCTGCGGTTTCCCTTCGCTCACTTCCTCGTAGTGTCTTTCCCCATTCACTCAATCTCAGCCCTTCCCACTTCGCTCTTGGTTGTGGTTCGCCTGGCCTCCAGGTCTGAACCTGCCGTTTTCTTTTTGTCCTTATTAACACACTTCTGGGCACATTTCCTCAAATCTCAGCTGATTTGAGTTTTGGTAAAATGCATTAATTTCAACATCCGCCTCAGTCCAGCTTGATGAGAAAAATTAAGTTGCTATAAACAATCTTGTAAATTAAGCTATAGAATAAGTAAACTTGGCCAAACTGCTATTTTATATTGGCTCTTGGTGCTTACTTTCCATTAATGGAGATGATCAAAATTTTCTTTTCTTTTTTATATAGATAATTTATTTGCTTGTTTATTTGTTGTCTTAAAACCAATAAGTGTATTCTGTGAACTCAAGGCTTTGACTGATGGGCTGGTTTGAATGAGTGAGTTTTTTAAAATAACGGTTTAAAAAATATTTATTGAGTACTGACTATGTATTAGGTACTGAGCTGGATCTTCATCCTGTTTATTGTTGTGAAAAAACATGAAACTGCAAAACCCCGTTAAATAATTCCACAACAACATTAGGCAAGCCTGGCCCCAGAGGTCATGCCGGGGACAGTTTTGGGCATGAAGTTTTAAGTCTTGATTACTGCAGATAGCCTTGTGTTTTCTTCGAAGTAATATTTCAGATTATTTGCCAATCTTGACCTTGAGATGCTAATGTCCACACATCTAATTGTTATATAAGATTAACTTTCCTCTGCAGTATTGACACATAGACACATACATGCAACACTGAGTAGGAGGATAGTGAAGATTTTAAGGATTATGTAAAAAGCTCACTACTAAACGTCAGGGACAGTCAGCATCCAAGGGTCTTGAGGTGGGTGATCACTGCGCTCTGCCCTCGTTTGGTCTTTACAGACGTTCAGTGGTTATGGAGCCAAGATGCCTCCCGAGACCTGCTGCTCGCCATCCACCCGCCAAACTACATCGTGCTCTGGAATGCAGACACGGGCACCAAACTCTGGAAGAAGAGCTATGCAGACAACATCCTTTCCTTTTCTTTCGACCCTTTTGATTCCTCCCATTTAACTTGTGAGTAATGGTTTCTTGTGGGAAATGCGTTGAGGTGTTTATAATGTAGTTAACTGTGTATACGTAAGTCACATACGTGTTATATCCATATTGTCCAGTTGACCAGAGGGGCAGACACACCTCTGTGCTCCTCCTACAGACGTGAATCATAACCTGCAGCTACAGATGCAGGCACTGTCATAACCCATGGAGTTGGCAGGTGTTTTGATACTTAGACGTTTGATTGAGCAGCTGATCTTCACTGTGTTGAATTTGTGAATAGAATTAGATTAGCCAGAGAGAGAGCATTGCTGTGCTGTTCTAACTCAAATTTAATTAAACTTGTTTTTTCTGGAACATTTAAAGAACCCGAGTTAAGGGTTTCATTTAATCTGGCCAAATTTAGCCCTTCCTTTTTAAAAAAACATTGTTCTAACCAGTGCCACAACTAGATGCATGCAGGGAACAGAGGAAGCCCAAGGGAGTTTTTTCCTGCAGGAGTTGCTTTTATCACTGTGCAGAGTAAAACAGGATGAATTAGGTTTTGCTTTTAGACAGATATTTTTATGACTGAATTATTTAGAAAACATTTTTATCCACTTACCCAACAGATATTTCTTGAGCTTTTACTGTATGGGAGGCATGTCCTGGGGCCTGGAATGTATCTGGGAAACAAGGCAAGGACCCCTGCCCTCATCAAGTTTGCATTCTAGTGCGAGGGAGTCAGGTCTAACCTCAGAGTGTAATGAATTAGTAACGTCTAGGGTCGTAGAGGTTCTAGGTGGTAAAAACAGTGCAGCAGGACAAAGGGAACAGAGGAGAGGGGTGGAGAGTGGCCAGTTGTGTTGGATGGAGGCCACTGTTGGTATTCCACTTTTACTCTAGGTCTACATGGAAGAACTCTGTAGACACCTGAGATTCCTTCTGAGGATCAAGAAGACAGACATATATTTAGACTGAGTAGTTCATGATAATCATAAATTTATAGCATCAAGTCAGATACTTGACCTTAACCAAGTGTGATAGGCAGAGCCTCATGTATATGTATATATAGGGTGTCCCCAAAAAACGTATGCACACTGTGAATAATTATAAAGGCAGCGTTTAATGAAATACATTTCATTTTCAAATGTAATGGAATCTACATTGTGTGTATACATTCTGGGGGGATACCCTGTATATATGGAATTTTTGTGATTTTATATTCAGAAAAGTATTTAGATGTTGCAGTTATGGGATATAATGAAGGAAGGTTTTTAATGAAAGTCCATGCACTGAATTTTTTGAAAGAACAAACATTTGTTTTTTCTGCCAGGAACCTTCTGGTATCTATTTTTTTAAAAACATATTTTATTGATTTCAAAGAGAAAGGGAGAGAGAGAGAGAAACAACGATGATGAGAGAGAATCATTGACCGGCTGCCTCCTGCACACCCCCCACTAGGGACTGAGCCCGTAACCCAGGCATGTGCCTTTGACTGCAATTGAACTCAGGACTCTCTAGTCCACAGGCCGATGCTCTGTCTGCTGAGCCCAGACGGCTAGGGCTCTGGTATGTTTGTAATATAAAGCATTGATACAGAATGCTGAGCTTGCAGGCCTCATGAATCGTAACGGGCCACCTGTTTCACTGCAACTTGGAGAACATTCCCGTTTTGTTATGCCTGCAAACACTGCCAGTTCTGTGTTGCTGAAGTTATCCTTACCTTGCTCTCAAAATCATATTGGAGAAAACTATGCTAAACTTGGTTAAACTTCAATTGGGTTTACTTCTCTCCATCTAGTACTCACCAGCGAGGGTATTGTGTTCATCTCAGACTTCTCCCCCTCCAAGCCTCCCTCAGGCCCTGGGAAAAAAGTCTACATATCCAGCCCGCACTCTAGCCCAGCTCATAGCAAGCTGGCTGCCGCTACGGGGGCTAAGAAGGCTCTTAACAAAGTCAAAATCTTAATCACTCAGGAGAAGCCCAGGTAAGTTACGGTGCGAAGCTGACAACAGCACTCACCTGTTTATCGCCTGTGCTTGAAAACATCAGCTTGAACTTGTGCTGTGATGGGTCTTCTTCATCTCCCCTCTCTCCTTCCACTTTTGAATTCGTAAGAGGAACCAGCCTTTCTGTCTCCCCCTCCCCCCGCCCCCC
>PVJC01016527.1:0-33612 GCA_004026665.1 Murina feae | reverse complement strand
TCCTTCAGCTCCGGAGGATTCTATGATTGTTACAATGTTTCAAAAAGCTGTGTTTCGCTAGAGGCAGTTTAATCGGAGCTGAGCTGAGGGGCGCAGCTTCACTTTCCCTCCTGCCGCAATGGAAAGGGCTGTTTACTCAGGTCCGGGAGTGGCGGCCGCCATGTTGGCTGGGCTAATTTGCATACAGCCGCTCTGATTGTCTGGTGGGCGTGGCTTACCCTGTCTCGGAGAAATGGTTAATTTTAATATTTTGCTTTTATTAGTTTAGATTATATTAACTGCATTTTAAAATGTTTTGTAAGACTCCCAAGTGCCAGAGCATTAAGAGCACAAAAAAATAAGAAAATATCGTTAGTGTGATTGGCCCTGCAATGAATGGATGCCAAAACAAACACAGAATCTAAGGAAGCACAGCATAGGTTTTCGTGGGGCTGAGGGAGAAGTCGCTCTCCCATCCCGCCCTTCCACTCCATGGAAGTAGGTCCATGCTCAGATTCCCTCAGTGGGTAGTGTTGGGAGGTCAGAGTCGAGCTGTGCCTCCATCCGCACCCAGCAGCAATGAGGCAGAGTAAGGAGACAAGAGATGAGGCTAATTAGCACTTTCCTCCCTCTTCCTCACTTCTGGGGACAGCAGGGCTCAGTGGGGAGCTGATCTTTCTACTCAACTGGAGGCAAGTAATTTGTGGATATCAACGATCTGATTTAAAGTTTATATGAAAAGTTAAAAGACCCAGAAGAGCCAACACAACACTAAAGAAGTTAGAAGACTGACAGTGTATGGCTTAAAGCTTACTGTGAAGCTGTAATAAACAGGACAGTGTGGTATTGGTGAGAGAATATTCAGTCGAGAAAGCTCCAAGATAGATTCACACAAATGTAATCAACTGATGGTTGACAAAGGAGTAAAGGCAATTCAGTAGAGAAAGGATAATCTTTTTAATAAATGGAATTCGAACAATTGGAAATCCTTTTGCAAAAAACTAAACCTAGACACAGACTTTATCTTTCACTCATTAACTCAAAATGGATCCTTGACCTAAATTTAGAATGCAAAGCTATAAGACTTCTAGAACATAACATAGGAGAAAAATGAATCGATAACTTGGACTGAATTAAAATGAAAAACTTCTCCATGAAAGACACTATTAAGAGAATGAAAAGACAAGCCACAGAATGTCTAAAAAAGGGTTTGTACCAAAGAACTCTTAAACTCAACAATGATAAAAACTAACACCAGTTTAAAAACAGGCAAAAGATCTGGACAAACATTTCACCCAAGAAGAATACCGATGGCAAGTAAGCATATAAAAAATGCTCATCCTGCCCTAACCAGCTAGGCTCAGTGGATAGAGTGTCAGCCCGTGCACTGAAGGACCCTGGGTTTGATTATGGTCAAGAGCGTGCACCTTGGTTGTGGACTTGTCCCCAGTGGGAGCATGCAGGAGGCAGCTGATCGATGTTTCTCTCATTGATATTTCTGACTCTCTATCTCTCTCCCTTCCTCTCTGTAAAGTCAATAAAATATATTTTAAAAAATGCTCAGCCTGCATAGAAGATGCAAAATGGTACATTCACCCTGAGAGGGAATTTGGAAGGTTATTTTAATTTTACCAAGTTAAAATATTCTTACCATGTGATCCAACAATCACATACCTACGTATTTACACATTTGAATCAAAACTTATGTCCACATAAAAACCTACACACGAATGTTTATAGCAATTCTGTTCATAAAACTGGTAGCAACTGAGATATTCTTAAAAAGGTGAATGGATAAATGGTGGTACATCTATACAATGGAACATTATTCACAAATAAAAACTATGGACTTGAGTTAATGTGTCAGCACTGGTTTATTAATAATCACAAAGGCGCCACACTTATGCAAGATGTCAGTATTCGGGGAAACCCATAATGGGCACGGGAGAAATGAATGAGAAGGACAGAGCTGTCCTTTCCTGGCAGCGACTGCTTAAGTGTTCCACACAAGAGCAGACAAGGAAAGGTCAGGGGCAGCTAGGGAACTGGGACAGGGAGTCTGGAAAATGATCTGGTCAAAATTTTTTGAAATGAGAAAACAGAGACCTAAGGCCGGGAAGTGACCTGCCCACATACATAGCTGGTGATTGGAGGAGCTGAGACCATTGGGAGATTTCCCAGCACCTGGTCCTGCCCCCTCCCCATACCATTGGAACTGCTAATTCAGCTACGTGCAGTGGGGCACATCCAAAGCGCTTGCACTGTGTGCTCTTTAATCCTCTAAGACTCCTTTAAAGAGGAACAGACTTGTCTGCAGATGCCAGTGACCTGGCAGGAGCAAACTCCTTGCAGGAACAATGTTACTGTGCTCCCTCTGCAAAGATCAGGGATGCATCATCTCCCGTAACAGCCACGCCGTATGGACATGTCTCTCTCTCCTGATACTGGGGGAGGAGGAGAAGTCCCCCCACGTCAAATCTGTATCTTCAGAAGAGACGGCTGGTCCTCTGGGAAAAGCTCCCTTTCATGGCCCAGCTTTTCCATTAGCATTAGGAAGCCCAAGTGGCCAATTATATCTCACCAGCAGGTCTGACGGTACTGATGAGCCTTCCCTTAACCAAGACCCAATTTAGTAACTGGCCAAGGCTTACAGCTAGACGAAGAAGCAGCCAAGCTTCTTGTTGAAGATGAGCAAAGCGGAAGGAAGCCTATGGCAGAGAATGATAGTTGTCCAGCAAAACATTTCTCTTCTTTGATAGGATTTATATGTGGACAGGTGGCGACTATACTTACCAGCCCCCCTTGTAGCTAAGTGTGGTCATGTGACTAAATTCAGGCCAACGATATGTGAATGGAAGGCCAATGATATGTGCAACTTCAGGGTCATCTGCACTTTAAAGGAAGATGTCTTTCAAGGGAGCAGCTCTGCCTTTCCTGTTCCCTTGAGCCAGAATATGGATGTTCCTGTGACCCAGCCTTGACCATGCAGATGTGGAGAATGCCCTGAGTGACGGCAATACAATCAGTGGAAGGCACTGGGTTCCTGAATGGCTGCACCAACCTGGACTTCCAGCCATGAGTGACAGAAACAGATCTCCATGGTCTTTAAACTACGTGCTATATTTTGGGTGGTCTTTTGAGTATGGAAGCTTTACTCTGACATAATGAGGAGAGCACAATAGGAAGTGGATGGTATTTTGAGGAAAACTGGAAGGACAATAGGGCAGAGCAGGTATAGAGTCCCATTCTTTGGGAGAATGAGCTGTTCTCTATCCCTTTTCCTTTTCTGAATTTCCTAAGAGAGCAAGTCAGCTTTCTCATACAACCCTTATAATAATCCTGTGAACAGGGTTTTCTCCCATTTTACAGTTGAGAAAACAGACTAAGAATGGGGAAGTCATTTGCCCAAGTTTGCACAGTTAATAAATGATGAGACTCTAATCAGATTTCAGGTCTCTGAGACTCAGAGTCTGGATGCTTTGCTCTTTGGCCGCTGCCCCTCCCAATAAGGCATGTATTTCTGAGAATAAGTGTTTTCTATGCCTTGGTGGTTTTAATGTCTTAGGATCATAAACAAAAAGGCCTTGATTGTTTCCTACAGGTAGAGGCTGACAGGAAGCAATAATTTCAGGTTGTACCCAATTTATAAATGAACAGTGATCTGACAATTCACTTACATTCCTGTTGTTTGGAACTCAGACCATGTTTTTCATAGAATCCATAGGATTCATGGTGACACATGCCCAGGCTAGCTCCCAGCCACCTCTGTAACTCTTAGCCTGAGGTCTGAGATCTATGGAGGAAGGCAAGAGTCAGGGTAGAGATTGTGATTCTTGATCACCAGAAACCTCTATGCCTCTAGCCTGCCTTGCCTCCCTACTTTTCAAACAAATCTAACTCCTCAGTCTAGCTCATTTCACATAGAAATAAATAAATCAGCATGATTGATGTAATTTACACTAACATGATTGTTATCTAAGAAAATCTATACCATTAACTATGGTGGACTTAGAAAAATGTGCTTTCTATTTAGCACATTTTATTACAGTGCAATTGTAGTCTACAAGCATGGCCAGGAATATTTTATTGACCACATTTAACTATTTTTTTAATATATGTATTTTTTACTGATTTCAGAGAGGAAAGGAGAGGAAGAGAGAGATGGAAACATCAATGATGAAAGAGAATAATTGATTGGCTGCCTCCTGTACTCCCCACCCCTGGGAATTGAGCCCCCAAAGTGTGCATATGGCCTAATGGGAAATCAAACCATGACCTCCTGGTTCATAAGTCAATGCTCAACCACTGAGCCATGCTGGTCAGGTTTGAGGAGCTAAATTTTAAATTTATTTAATTTGAATTACTTAAATTTAATTTTGCATAGCCACATGTGACCAGCAGCTAGTGTTTTAAATAATGCAGCTCTAGAAGGAGGGTGGAGTGGAGGTTGAATTAGCCCGTCCATAGTAGCCAGAACACTGATTGAAATTCTCAGACTTTACAAAGTGTAACTTTCCAAGGAGAAAGCTCCTGATATGTGCTTCGCAGAACTTGGATTCTCTACTCCAAACTTCTTTACTGAATTCCATATCCATATATCTATCTACTGAATGGCTTCACCTGGATGTCCAACCGTCACCTCAGATGCAACATATTTATCCATCCACTCAACAGTCTACCCAATGGTCCACCCATCAGCCCTAGTCTGTCCATCCATCCATCCATCCATCCATCCATCCATCCATCCATCTCTCCACCCATTCATCTGAACATCCACCTATATTTATTATATACTACCATATGTCATGTAATGAGCTAGACATTTGGAGTATAGTGTTGAACAAAACAGATAATACCTCTCTACCAGAGCTTGAAGTTTAATAGGTAAGAGAGAAATAACAGTGGAGTAAGTGGAAATACAGGTTGTGGTGGGACTTCCTTGGAGAAACACCAGACCTATGCCTGGAGGGCCCATTCTGTGTCGAAGAAGGTTTCTTGCTAGTTTACCTCACAGCTGCCATCCAAACAAATCTGGTATTTTTGGTTCTAATAGTTAAAATAGTTGCTTTTCTAGCTCTTCAGATATGGTTTTGTTTAGATCATTTTGAGCTCTGTCCTAGACTATTATCATATATTATTTCTACATTATATAAAAGGTTTTTTAAAAGGACACCAAAATTGCATGTTGGTTAAAAATTTAGACAAGTAGGTCTAAAATTTCTAAGTCTCATTAATCTCTTAAGATAAATATTCTGAATAGCTCTCATATTTTGACTACCATGAATCAGGCATTTAACATGTTATCTCATGTAATCCCTAGAACATTTCTAGGAAGTGGGTATTATTATTCTCATTTTTATGTGAAGAAATCAGTCTCAAAAAGTCTAGGAAATGCCCAAGTTCAAACACTAAATGGATTCAAACCATAATCTTTTTCTACAATGTTTCTGCCCTTTCCTCACATTCCTTCTACATCTTTTTTGCTGTTGTTAATCCTCATCTGAGGATATTTTTCCCATTGATTTTTAGAGAGAGTAGAAGGGAAGAAGGAAGGAGGAGGGAGAGAGAAAGGGAACATTGATGTGAGAGAGACACATCAATTGGTTGCCTTCCATGCACTTTCCTACAAGAAATTGAACCTGTGGTCTTTCTAATGGTTAGAATCTAATCACTTAGAAACAGTGGCTAGGGCCCTTCTATATCTTGAGAGAAGAAATGTCATAATTATCCCCAAAAGTGTTGGAAGCTAGACTTAAGAATAATTTATTTACTTTTGAATTTTGAACTGTATAAGTGTTTTATATTTTTTGAAATATAAAATCAACAGGGAAAATAAAGCTAACCCTAAAACTGAAACTAATAATCTTAGTTCTATCAAATTGGTTACATAGCCACACAGAAAGTAATTATTTCAAGTGATTTTGGAACATGTTCTTCTGGTATACATTCTTGGTGGGGTATATTCCAAGGGAAAAAAGAATTGCAAATAATTTCAGTCTTCACTCAGTAATTTTATTATTAGGAATAATAATTGCATTATAATTTTAAAAGTACTTTATATATTAAGATAGATTAAGAATATTAATGTTATTAAGATCTAAAGTTCGCATTGTGAGAAAAATAGGATACATACAAAAATCAAAAGTAACACTGTGTTAAGTTTGAATTATACATACTAATATGAACTCATGGTTTACTTTTTTTCAAATGTAAGAGAATATTTATTTAGAAAGTTACATAATATATATATCCTATATAATAAAAAGGTAATATGCAAATTGTTCCTAACAGCAGAACAACTGGGAATGACTGGTCACTATGACACACACTGACCATCAGGGGGCAGACGCTCAATGCAGGAGCTTCTCCCTTTAAAGGAAGACCCTCCCTGGCCAGCAGCCAGAAGGCCCAGATCGGCCCTGATTGCTGGTCAGGCCTAGGGACCCTACTTGTTCATGAATTTCATGCTCCGGACCTCTAGTGTTAACATAAAAACATCCAAACCTTTAAAGAATTTTTGTGAGTTTGAGCCAATCTGTCAACAATTGCCTGGGAAGAAGAACCTCAACGAATTGAGATAATGCTTCAGAGAATGGCAGGTTACATCTATATTTATATATTGCAATCAAAGGAAGAGATGTAGGTGGGTTATATGAAATCCGTTGGTGATAGACTAGAGAGGCAGGAGAAAGCAAAGGGGGCGGGGAACCCCTGGCATTGGATAAAAAGAAAATGATAGACACATACTTAGGTGAGTGCAGTAATAATTAATATAACAATGAAGGAATCTGTGGTATCTGTCCTGGTGCCCAGGTACATTAGGTTGTGCCCCAAGGGATCCAGAAAAAGGGAAGTTACAAGTTACCCAGACATTTCAAGGATATGTTATCATAGATGCAAAAAGACAGATAGTCTCAGTTAAGGTAAAGGTTGACCTTGTCAGTGAAGAAACCAGCCTAGGTTGTAACTGCCCACCAAAACTGCTTTTAGTTAAAGTTTCATTTCAGACCATCCTTTGTGGTTACTTTAGGTTTCTGAGTTTGTAAGACTGCCATGCAGGCCTTCCCTGAGCTTGTCAGGTTGGCATGTGGCCCCTTTCCTCCACAAGTTAGTAGAAGTGAGTTAGCTGGGCTGGTAGGCTCAGGAAACAAGTAACAGAGGCAAAAAAAAGCCCTTGGAGCTTAGCAGAGAGAAAGGCAAAGGTAATGCCTTGCGGTGGGGGGAGATGTGGCATGTTCCTGAGGGGGAGAGCGCTAATTTATTATTTTTACTTTCTCTGTTTACTAAAAGGACTTAAAACCAACAATAATATTCCAGTAGAAGTGTTAACTGAGAATCTATCCCTTTGATAGTTTTGCTGTCAGTTTTGACAAAGTCTGGTTATAGGGGAGGGAGAGGATTGGGTGCCTCGGGCCAAGACTGTTTTGGGAAGGAAATAGTTCAGTGCTTAATTCATCACTGAGAAACTTTAAAGTTGTCAGGGGTGAGGTCTTCACCCTCGTCTTCCCACACATCGTTTGTAAAGGCTACATTGCTCACAAATGCTTTTATGTGCAAGTGGACTCTTTTGAGTGAACGTGCAGGTGGGGTGGTGTCCTGTGTCTGGGTTGACACAAGGCAGAAACCTGGACTTGAGAAGAGGAAATCCTGAGAATGTAAATCCCTGGGAATTAGCAAAAATTCCTGGAAGAACTTCATTTTCAAAGGCAATAGAATTGGTAGGATCACAGCTGAAGTGACCAAGGGGGTAATACAACTCAGTATCTGGGCTATAGGAGGAATGACTAGAAATCAGCACTATTATTTACGATAATAGTGTAGAAAGGATAGAATTAGAAAATACTAAGGCCCAGAGAAGGATGGAAGGATCTGGAAGGTCCAGGGAGGGATGCAGGGCTCTGCTTAGCTGGAGGCTGTGAAGAGGGGTTGTGGGTTCAACCTCCTCTTTCAGGGCCTTCTCCGTGAGGGGGTTCCTGGTACCCTAGTGGGCATGGCAACTTCTCAGTTCTCAGTTGTGAGAGGCTGATACCCACACACCCTCCAGATAACTCTGCTCTCAAGTGCATCTCAGTGAGTCTGGGACACTAGTTCCATTTGATACTTTCTGTGTCGTATGGGGTTCCTGTTTCTGACCCTCTATTTACCAATAGTTGAGGAAAATAGGCATGTGACATAGGCGAATTTCCTGTAGACATTAACCGATCTTCTTCCTACTTTTCTAAATCAATGATGTTGACACACAGAGTCACCTGAGATGGGAGCTCTCAGCAAAGATTAGAATGTCATCAAGGAGAACAAGGCAAGTGTGGGAGTGGGAAATGGGACTACCTACTGTTTGAAGTTCACAGATCCTCTCTCTGGGTTTGGTAGAGGGCTCCATGGGAAAATCCTGATCACAGTGAGCCACAGACCCTGGGTTGCATTACTAAGAGAGTTCAGGAAACTCGTAGGAGGACAGAATCCCTCAACTCTAATTCTTCAGTCACAGTCTCAGCTCACATGGCTCTGGGCCAAGGTGTCTCTTATCCCTGTGTGAGGGCTGCTTTGGAGAACAATGCTCTGGGCCTTTGAAAGCCTCAGCTCAGGTGCTGGAACTGAGCTCTGTCAATGAGCATGATGTACAGAGAACCCTCCTTCAAGTTCTCAAAGAAGAAAAATAGGCAACATGCAATATCCACTTTAAAGTGAATAACAGGGATGGATCACAGAGCCCCATTAATATAGATAATCAGATTATTTATGAATAAAGAATGTCCACTGGTGCCTGTAGAAAAGACAGAGAAAATACAGTCCTGGCCACACACTCTAGTCTAGCGGTTCTCAACCTGTGGGTCACAGGGGTCACCTAAGACCATCCTGCATATCAGATATGTATGATTCATAACAGTAGCAACATTACGGTTATGAAGTAGCAATGAAAATAATTTTAAGGTTAGGTTACTGTATTTAAAGGGCCAGAAGGTTGAGAACCACTGCTCTAGTCTCTGAAGTACAGAGCCTAAAACAAGAACAAAAGTGCAGTATTAAAAGGTAGGGTTTGGGCCTGGCCAGCATGGCTCAGTGGTTGAGTGTCGACCTATGAACCAGGAGGTCATGTTTCAATCCCGATCAGGGCACATGCCTGGTTTTCAGGCTCAATCCCCAGTAGGGGGTATGCAGGAGGCAGCCGATCAATGATTCTCTCTCATCATTGATGTTTCTCTCTCTCTCCCTCCCTCCCTCTCTCTTCCTCCCTGAAATTAATAAAAATATATTTAAACATTTTTTTAAAAAGGTGAGATTGTGCCTGCTCAGTCCTGGGCTATGCAAGATTTGACCTTAATCTGATCTTCCCATGAGGGCCAAGGTCCACCGTCTCTAAGGATGTCAGTTCCTAGAGCAAGTCGGTTAGAAACAGAGCTCTCAGAGGGGTGGCTCACAGGAAGGATTCAGACGCCCTCGTGTCCAGTGTCCGTCCAAATAAAAGAACCATGAAGCTGGGCCACGCTGGTGGCAGTGCGGGATGTATTGGAACCACTATTGGTTTTAGAGGCACAACTCCTGGGTTGTGATTTGGGACTAGCCGTTGAACTTGGGTCAGAGAGAGATAGGATATAAGAAGAAAGAGAAGGGTCCCACCCTCCTGGCTGGCTTTGAAGGTGAAGGATAGGGGACTCAGGCCAAGGAATGTGGAAACCTCTAGAAGCTAGGAATGGTTCTTCGCTGATGGAAAGCAAGGAAATGGAGTCTCAGGGCTACAACCACAAGGAACTGAATTCTGCCGACAACCCAATGAACAGGAAACAGATTCTCGCCTAAAGCTTCCAGAAAGTTGTGCAGCCTGCCAACACCATGATTAGTGAGGCCTACACTGGACTCCTGACCCACAGATTTGGAAGATAACACATTGGTGTTTGAAGTCACTGCGTCAGAACCCCAATGCTTAGGTTGCCCACACCTGGCCTTCATACCTCACAGGATTGTTGTGAGGATCAAATGAGATGATGTCTGTGAAAGGCCGAACTATTCCCCTCATGGACTAGTTTGTATACTAATTTTGGTGCTTTCAGAATATTAGTATCCTGTCTCCCCAAGGGTGTTCCGCTCAGGCTCCTAAGACATCCCTCGGTTCCCGGTGGGAGAGGTTGGTTAAAAGACCCAGGGGTAGCACCAGACAAGCTTTCCCACCTAGCAGGAGACGGTCGCTTTGCCCTCTTTCCCATGCCCCACCTTGTCCTAGGATGGCTCACGCAGTTCTGGGGCCAGTGCAGCCTGGGCTTGACCCTGGGGAGGAAGCCTATGGGACAGGGATGTGAAAGAAGCCTTGGTGGGAGGAATTAGGGAAGCATCGTGAGGTCTGGGATGCGGGGGGACACTGTTTCCGGCTCGCCAGGCCCCCAGCTCTGCCTTCTTGGCTTTGGCTTATCCCCTTGTCCTCTGCAGCCTGCTTCAGGCAGTCGGTGGCCACCGTTTTGTCAAGGTCTCCACTGTGCGCTGTGTGACATCTGGCTGTAGAAGCTGACCTCCTCTTGGGTGGGGTGCCCATGGGAGATGCCACTGTCTGAGTGCTATGGCCCCCGCCTTCCTCTGAGGGGGCAGCCTCTCTCTGACCCTCAGAAGACCCATAACCATCCCCTCTCTCAGCCCCTGTACCTGTGGTTCCCACCTTCTCACTGGATTTTGTGGACTCCCGAAACACTGGCTTCTGCCTTCCCCGGGACTCTCCAGGGACATGTATACCTCTGTGGCCTCTGGGCCCAAGTACCCCCTGGGCCCATCTGCGTTCCCTGAATTCTGTTTCTTTTCCTCTCACTTGTGTCCTGTTTTCTCAAAACACCTGCTTTCACCCCATCCATCCCTGGCTTCCCTTCTGTGATGACTTGGTTGGAAGTGCTAAATTTCACAAAAGGTTTCTGAGCGTGGTTTTGTTTAGGACCAAAACCTTCCTTTCTGTGGGTGACATGATAGAGGGGTTTTGGAATTCTAATATCTGGCCAGTTACACTGTACCCCAGATCACTTGTTGGTTGAGCCTCATCACCTAGGAAATCAGTTGATTAATTCCATGAACTTGCTAGCAAAGGAAGTTGGGTGGCACCCACAGGGAAAGCAAGTGCAGACCCAACACTGTAATTGCATCCTGAAGCCAAATCATGAGCAAACTGCAGCCCAGCATTGGACTCTGGGAGGAATGACTAAACGAGTAATAAGGATTACTCAAAGGGGTCGTACAGTTAATAGATAAGAAATGTCAGTAATTTAAACCTTAACTCCGCAGAGTAAAGAACAAAGAAAAAGCACAAAAGCACATGCAGACTGAAGCCCCCGAGCTGGCTCTGGTGGTCTTGTCTGGCAGGTCCTGGGAAAGGGGGATGCGCCGGGGGCCAGGTGGAAGGTGCCCTTTCGGGCAGTCACCTGTTTTGGAGGTCTCGGCACAGCCTTGCAGTGATTTTGACTCACTTATGTCTTTTGACTCGAGGCAAGGGTTTCATTGTTGTGTTAGTTGTTAACAGTACCTGGGGCAAGGTCTTTCTCCGATGTCTGACCTAGCAACTTAGAAAAAATAAGGAAATGTGTTATGATTCAAGAGACTGACAGAAGGAAAGAGAGCAGAGTATTTTGGTGATTCAAAAGAAAATTCTATTACCTAAGTGCAAAATAACTTGGTCATTTTATGGAAGTAAACCCCTAATTTTACGTTTTGTGTATCACCTACACACATTACAATCTGCAGTAAAAGATTTGTAAGCCTTTTCTGTGAATAAATCCGTTAACATGGAATACAGCTGTGAATTTATCTTTCTGTCATTTATAGAATTAAAATAATATATTTTTATTTTTAGCTATTTTAAAAATATATTTTATTGATTTTTTTTTACAGAGAGGAAGGGAGAAGGAGAGGCATAGAGAGTTAGAAACATCGATGAGAGAGAAACATCAATCAGCTGCCTCCTGCATACCTGCAACTGGGGATGTGCCCGCAACCAAGGTACATGCCTCTGACTGGAATCAAACCTGGGACCCTTTGGTCTACAGGCCAATGCTCTATCCACTGAGCTAAACCAGTCAGGGCTATACTTTTATTTTTTATGTCTTTGTAAATAAGTACATAATACATCTATAATAAAATTTTAGTTTTAAAATATAATTTATATTAGTATACTGAAATAAATGTATATATTACAGTTAATAAACAAATAATTAACAGACAAGTCATATTCACTATCTTGCATATACATTCACATTCTTCTGTAATTATTATACAAAGTATCATCCTAATCATTTTTATTATAACATTTAGCCAAGGTACTAATTTTTTGTTTTGGAAAACTACAAGGCAGGAAACCAAGAATTGCCTAACAAAATTTTTAGTAGTATGTGTTTTAGATTACCTTTTACCTTTTTAGGAGGCAGAATAAATACATTATCCAAAGGCATTTACACTTTCTATTAATCTATAGTCCTTTGTATAATGTATGTGAATAAGGATATATTAAAACTACATAGATATAATTTTTTAAAACTTAGAAACTGTTCAGGTATCCAAGTAATATATATCAAATAACTCAACATTTTCTAAAGTCTTAGCATTTTAATTAACTGTTGGAAATTATAATTTTAGCTAGAAAATTAAATCCTCATGATTTGTAGTATTGTATGAATTTTACAAGATCAAAACTCTTTAAAAAACATCTGTTTTATGATTTCATTTAAACACAATTTTGTATTTTGTTCCAACAATGATCTTTCTATTGTCTCATAAAACCAAAGTACAAAATTTAGAAGTTTAAATCTTTAAAAATTTTAATCTTGGTCTTATATTAACTAGAATATTGTCTTAGCATTCATTTTATATTAAAAAACTAGGCAATGTAGACATACAGTTTTCTTTAATAAACATGATTAATTCATTCCAATTTGTCCAAAATTTATTTATCATAAATATTACAGGATACTTTAAAAATATACTTTATAAACTTTGTATTCATAAAGCAAAATTTAAATAATCATAAATAATATTTAAAAACTCATAGTAAAGCTATTTTCTTCTTTCATAGCTATAGCATAAAGTCTATCTAAATACATTTGTCTACATTTTATATTGTAAAATACACAGTTTATTGACATTTTTTTTAGATATTTTCAACTATTTAGTATGCAAAATAATGACAATGATTTTTTTTTCTGAGCAATTAATCTTTACAATTTCTCAAGTGAGGGAAAAAGAGACGACAGAATAGCAATATCAACAGAAATGTGTAAGAGATGTAGTTGTAGACAAATATGAAATGACCACTGTAAAAGGTTATCATCTCTGTTAGGAGAAGGGAAAATGTGTAGATGCAGGAAAATCTTTTTCATATAGACCGACACACAAAAGAGAAAGCCATTATAGCTGGTTTCAACAATAACTCAAGGCCTGTCCTGGACAATTGTATCAGGCCGTGCAATTAAAAGCCAATGCTTATTAATCCCTAAAGCAAGGAAATGGAGGGGGAATCCCCGGCAAAATCACAGGGGTCTCTCTCTTTCAGACGGACCAGTTATACAATCTCCTCTTGAGAGTTTCTTTTCCTTTTTTTGCCGCCGCCATTTCTCAAATGAACATTCTTGTTCGTGTCAAAGTTCCCCAGGTGGCCACTAGAATTCTAATTTTATCCCCAGGGAAGTCAAGTCAGGAGGTAGCACAGGCGTTTTAGCAAAGCCCATGAAAGAGTGCTTGACTGTTGACCCAAAGGTAAAATATCACTTGTGTTTTGAGTTCTCAACCCTAACGTTAAACTGCCTCTACTTGCAGACTTGAGAAATCAGCAGCCACCTGACTCAGAAAACGTGTGCGAACTCTTTCCCAAAGCCAAGTTCTCATACCCCTCGAAGATGGGGGAAGTTCTCAGAGACAAAGGACAGTGGACGCATGGAAGATAGGAGATGGTGTTGAGGGCCAGATTTCACCAGGGAACACCAAAACCTGACTGGAAAACAAAACTTCCAGGAGACAAGTAATCAACTGCTGTTGAAGGGCCAGAATCTAAATTCAGGACACAACCACACACACGGAAAGGAACCTGGAATGTCTTGAGACTCACGAAGTCTCAGGTATGCACGTTATTACTGTCAGAAAGGCCAGTCCTTTGTAGTGAGAGTCTTGAATGAACAGCAAGAGAACCTCTAAATGTCCCAGTCAGGACACCAGGAGCAAAAGTTTAGTCTGACAAAGTCATTTATTGGTGACAAGGGACATTACACGCCAGAGGAGCCATGGGGTATGGCACCAAGGAAGGAACAGTTGTAATAGGATTTGGGGGAAAGGTGGCAATAGGTGAAACTGATAGGAAACAGTATTTTGATAAGTTAAAGCAAACAATGCTGCATGTAAAGGGGTAACATCAGGTCTCGATGCCAAAGTGGACTTTTCTTAGAAACTATAAGATTAAGATTCATGTGGAATATTATGTCCCAAACCCTCTTACCTGGATCTGCAGCTGGCTTGGGCACCAAGGCTCTGTGACAAACTGCATTAGATCCTGCGGGCAAGAGCGAAAGGTTTTGTTCTTACTGAAATGATTTCAAAAGCAAAGTTTCTGATAAACTGTGATTTTAGGAAACAAAATTTCTCAGAAGCAAAGTAATAGTCTTGCTACTGAGTACCATTAGGAGGACACTTTACAGACGGAGTGTTTCCTTGGGAGAAAAGTAATTTTCTGCTAACTTCACAGCTGGCTTTCTGTGTGTTCTGTGGTCTGATGGCCCAGTCTGATGAATGAATGCCATGGTGGATTTCCATTTTCTCAGGCCAAACTAATTTTCACTTTCTCAGCATGTAACCCAGTCTCGTTTTACCAGCTTGTGGAAGTTGCTAGAAAGAAGCTGTGGTGGTCCGGGACCGTTTCTGGAAGTGATTCATCTCTTCCCTTCTTTCCTATCTCCTACATTCTAGCACGGGCTTTGCAACTGAAGGGCCCCAGTGCAGCCTTGATTGTTCCCGAAGGAGGAACCCATGAGGAACAGAATGAAAGAGCAAGCCTTGGGATGAGGGATGAAAACATGTATTATGAAGTCTAAGACGTGGGGGAACGGTAAGGGGAGGCATGCTTCAGGTGCTCTTCCTCTTGCCAGACCCTCTTGCTCCTGTCCTGTTCCTGGCTGCACCTTGCAGCCCTTGGCAGTTTTCGTAACTGCTGGGTCAAGATCTGTGCGGGGAGGGTTGGGAAAGCGGCCCTGTGGAGGCCGACCTTCTGCTTTTGGGAAGCCGGGGAAAGGGCCCTGCTTCCTCTGTGTCTCCTTTGGTTCCCATTGCTCTTCTGCCTGAGCCCTCTTTAACTCTGGCCTCCACCCTCTTACCAGACCTTCTGTCTGAGCTCTTCTACTTCTGGCCTATTTACCAGCCTCTCTTCTCAGGACTCCACAGTGCCTCGTCTTGCCTTGCGGTGCCCCATCTTGTGTCTGACACTTGCATAGTCTGTGTTCTTCTTATTGTGCCCTGCCCTTCACAATGGGTCCCACTCTCTCACTACTCTCTCACCCCCATTTGCTGGCCTGCTCTCTGCCACCAGAGGCTCTGCCATTGTTCCCCACATCTTTACTCATTGCTTTTTTCTACTCCTGCAATGGCTTTGTCTCCCCTGCCTGGGAGTCCTCCTTGCCCTGGCCTCTCCTAATCTTCCACTTTTTCTTATTTTACCCCGACCACCAGCTTTCTCATTTTTTCCACCAAGGTCTTCTCTGCCAATGCCAACCCCAGTCCCCTTGTTCCAAAGGTTCTCAACCTGTGGGTCGCGACCCCTTTGGCGGTCGAACGACCCTTTCACAGGGGTCGCCTAAGACCATCCTGCATATCAGATATTTACATTACGATTCATAACAGTAGCAGCATTACAGTTATGAAATAGCAACGAAAATAATTTTATGGTTGGGTCACAACATGAAGAACTGTATGTAAGGGCCAGAAGGTCGAGAACCACTGCATTTGGTCTCTACACTGGGAACCAGACCCCTTTTGGCCTCTGAGCTACAATCTTAAAGGACCATCTCGGACCTCCATCATTTATCCTTCTTCCTGTCCCCTCGAACACACACTCAGATGCTAGACCCTCTTTTCTAGCCAGATGCTACCTCTTTGCATGATCTTGCTCTTTTTGTCAGGACCTCAACGCCTGATCTCTCCCAACATCTCATTCACTCCATGAAGCCTACTGATTCATTTGCCTGTCATCTCACCACCAACTATACCTTACCATTGCCAGACCCTACTTTAACAATGACTCCATTTAGCTCGATTTCAACCCTACCCAATGCTGTCCCATAAGACAATGTTCATCCTTAGAAAACCCCCTTTGTCTGGCCTCTTCTTTAGCAACAGCAGGCAGTGAGTACTCCAAAAACTTGCCCATTTCTACCTTCTCCCGGTGGCATTATGTGCTGAGGACTTGTTTCTCCCTCCTTCTTCATACTGTGATTTCCAGCAGGAGCTTTATTCTTTTCATCCACTGAGTTCTGCCTCTGGGGAGATCCTGTAACCAGACCTACGGAAGCAGGTAGACTTGCTTTCCTCTATCCAAAAGCTCCTGGAGAGATAAATCACAGAGGGTGCGGATTTCAAGATTTGGGAGGAGCAAGTGAAGGGGCCATTTCTAAAACAGTGGAGGACATACTACCAACTTGATTGTTCTGTGGTTCCTTTTGAAAGGGCATATTGTTCCATTGAACAATATGACTCCATATTGTTCCTTTTGTTTTGTATCCTCCATCTTGTGTAACTATGTCTCCTACATGACCACTTTCCGAGAAAGACCGCCAGTTGCCTACCCCTGCCTAACTCACTTCTGAGCCAACAGGAATTCGGAAGGAAGCTAACCGCATCTGGCCACCTGTGCAACCATACCCTGGCCCTCACCCGACCGATCAGCAGGGCCACGAACATCACCCCACCAACCGCCTCTAGACCCCTATAAAACTGTGCTTTTGAATCTCTCTCTCTCTCTCTCTCTCTCTCTCTCTCTCTCTCTCTCTCTCTCTCTATCTCGCTGCTGCGTCAGTGGGTGTAGGGAACCGAGCTTGAGCTAGCTCGAGTAAACACTCTTTGCTTTTGCAGTGGACTCGGCTCCCTGGTGGTCTCTGGGGATCTCGAAATCTGGGCATAACACCTTAGCATCATCTGCTCCACAGCCCTCCAAGCCTTCTGGAGATAGGAAGGCCAACCAGAGTCACTGCATAGCCATACGAGCTCCCAAATCCCCAGACCCTGGGAAACCAGCAGAAATGTAGCTGGCTCTTCAGAGGGCTCCCTTCTCTGCTGGCTCTTCTATTTTTTCCTCCACCAGCCACTCTTTTTCTTATTCAACTTCTAATGGCCTCCTCCCCTAATCCAAATGCAGATAGAAAATCCCCGACTACTTCCCAAGGTCTCAGACCTTGCCTGCACCTTAACCCCAGCCCTTGGGGGAAGGAGCTCACCAAAGAAGAGCAGTATATTCCCTGCTTTCCACTTTAGGAATACGATGATGGAGATGAATTTAGGAATTCTTTCCAGTGTTCAGCAGTCCAGGGAGATCGTCAAGACTAAAGAATCCCCAGTCTGGAGCAGCCTGGGTCAGCAGAAACTCTGTGTTGCTAAACTTCAGACACCAAGAAAAAGCCAGAAAAAGAATATAGCCCCAAAGGATGAGAGAACCTTGGGAGATCCAAAGCAGAAATACACCAGCGAGGGATACGGCACCTTCCAAGCCAAAGCGTCACCCTCACAGTTAGGGACTTAGTTGATACCTTAGTGATGAAGACTCCCTCTCCCCTCCTCCCTCCTCCTCCCCCTCCTCCCCCCCATGGAATAGACTACAAAAAGTCACTGGGGGAAAAAGGATGCGATGCTTGCTTGTTTCATTGGCTTTGTCCCAGGAAACAAAGCAAAAGGCAATAAGGTCACTTGTAATCAAAACCCGAATCAACTCTGCATTGTCCACATCCCATTGAAACCAGCGGAGTCTTTGGTGAAGTATATCAGTCATTGTTCCAAACATCGGAGACGCATTAGAAAGAGAAACAAAGCCGAGAAACAAAGCCGCCTGCCCTAGTGGAGCTTCCATCGTCGCTCCTGAGTCAGCTCCCTCTCCTGCCATTCAAAACTGTATCAGACCTTCATTGTTCCGAAGCGCTCCTCCCACCCTCTGCTGAAAGGAAACCGCAGCCTCCAGAGGAGGACTTTTCACCATCAAATCTTCAAGAGCCGTGGTACCCCACCCTCCTTTCCCCTTTCCCTACAGCTGCATGAGAAGGGCCCTTGTGGCAGGCCTTCCGCAACCCTTCCTAAGGGATGGGTGCAACCCTTCCGAAGAAGAGATGGGTGCCCATCACCTCTCGTCACCCTGGGCTGTACTTTCGGGCTGTTATCTAGCGCCTCTGAGGACGGGGCGCTCCCGCATCTTCCTCACCGGGCCTGGCGTGTTGCACCTAATTAACGGTCTTAACGTTTCGGTTTCCCAGGGGAATGGACACCGCTGGGCAGAACCTTTGGGGGAGAAGCCCCGCCCAGCCCGTTTGGGGGCGGGGCTGCGACGTGGGGCGGAGCCACACCCAGCCCCGGGCCTAGATTGGGCCAGAGGTTGGCATCGTGCCCCTTCTTCCACGGAACCTGCCTCCGGAAGCAGGTGCTGGGCTGGGAGGTGCTGGGATTCACACCTGAGGGTGAGACGGGACTTTCTGGCCGCCTTTGGGGCCCTCCCCCCTCCCTTGCCTGCGGGAGGGCCCGCTCCTTTGGCCTCAGTCTACCCGGCGTTGCACTGGGGCCTCGAGGACCAGGGCTGCGGCTTCTGGAGGCCCCTGGAGGCCCTGAGCTCGGGGCTGGTGCAGAGACGATGCTGCAGTCGCCACTTGGACTGGACCAGGCAGCATCCCACGCCCCTGCAGGACCAGTAGCCACACCATGGAGGGTGCCCACTGCCCGCTGGGCACTGTCTTCAGAGGAGCTTCCAGGAAAGCCCTGGTGCCTTCAGCAAGGCCGGGGAGACTGGGCGTGAGAGCCCACTGGGCAGGAGATGCTCTCTGAGCGAGGATTCCAGGGCCGCACCTCCATGCCGAGGCCCCAGCAGGCGCGGAGCTGCAGGCGCTGCCTCAGGTATGGACACCACCCTGCGTTTATTGCGAGCCTCCTTGTCAGGTCCTGTGTTAGGTGGAACTCTGGCGATGGGGGGCACTGTGGCCGTCACTAGATTTGGAAGTAAATACCATGTTTCTTTCGCTTTTTGGGGGGGTGGGGGGTGGGGGTGGAGAGGGACAGGTTTTCTTGCCTAAGTATTATATCACAAATTTGCAAGATGTAAAATAGTAGATGGCAGTACCCACAGGGTCCTAACCTCAGAAACAATATGACCATTTTGATGTTCAGGATTTCTTTCCTGACTTTGCTATGCATGTTTTCCAGTGTTTAAATAATATGTATATTTAAAAGGTAAGCACATTCAACATTTTATCATAAGCAATTTCTGCGTTATTGTGTACTCTTCCTAAACATTCCAAATGTCTTCCAGATTAATCATCCTATTTTACTTTAATATTTAGGTTCTAAGTTCCGGACATTTTAACACATTAATTAACATGTTTGTGCATAATTGTACTTGCTTATGAACTATCTGTGACAAAAATCAGAAAGCTCTTCCTGAACTTCTGGTTATTTCTCTAATCCAGGATTTTGCCCGAGCCAGTTCTCTCCCTCTCTCTCTCTCTCTCTCTCTCTCTCTCTCTCTCTCTCTCTCTCTTCTTCCCCCCTATAATCTCTTTAGGTGAGATAGCTACCCGTGCAATAAATTATCTTAGTGCTGACTTCTTCCCTTTGCTTCACATTTGTACATCTAAATGCTTGCTAAGCACCTCCCGCCCTTGACTTCCCACAGGTGCCCCCCACCTGAAGTCTGTAAATTTAGCTCATCTTTCTTTGCTGCCAACCACACTTGCCCTTATGCCCAGTCTCAATTAGTAACATCTGGTCTCTAAGAGCCCTTCTCCTCCTCCTTCGGGCAGATGAATTAGCCAATAATCAAGTTCTGCTGATTCTTTGTGCCATCGATTTCTCAAATTTTATTCCCTCAATTCTCACTACCACCCTAGAAGCTCAGGCCCTTGTCCTCTCTCACCATACTCTGCAGTAGCCTCTTAACTAATCTTTGTGCAACCACCTCTGTCCTTCTTCAATTCTTTCCCCTCACGACTGTGAGAGCAATCTACCTAAAACAGATGTGACCTCAGGTTTCAATCCTTCCCTGACTCTGTTCCCTACCGCCTGAAACCTGTGCTTCCCAATGTGGCGAACAGAGGCCTCTGCTTACTCAGACGTCCTTTAGCTGTTTCTGCTTCTCTCTGCTCTGCGTGTTCTACTCTAATAATGCATGCCTGTTTTGTTCAGTGCTTCCATGTCTTTGCTCATGATTTATCTAAAATTCCTTAGACAGGTGGGCATTGGAGTTCTCACAGTCTACTACAGTAGGGCAGGGGCTGTATTGTTTGTCAAGGAATTTGTCCAAGTTGTTGAATTTATTACGTAATTGTTTATAATGTTTTCTTATTAGTCTTTTAATGTTAGAAGGTCTGGTGATGTCTTCTCTTTCATTCTTGACATCGGTAATTTGTGTCTTCTCTTTGTTGACCAGTCTGACTAGAGTTTTAATTGTCTTTCAGAAAAAAAACAGCTTTTGGTTTCATTGATTTTATTATGTTACTGTCTTGTATTTCATAGATTTCTGTTCAGACTTTTGTTTTCTTTCTTGTGTTTGCTTTAGGTTTATGTTGCCTTTTTTTTTCTAGTTTCTTAAGGTGATTGACTTGAGACCATTCTTCTCAATATAAACCTTTGTTTTTGATGTGAACATAACCTCAAGATGTTATTGCCTTCATATTAAAACAAAGTATAAAACCAGAACTGGATCATTTGGCCCTTTCTCTTGTATCCCTTCCCAGTTCAAAATGCACGCATCTCTTAATAGCCAGCATCTTTTAGATAGAGAGTTGGACTCAATGCAGTCAAGCACAGCATAATCTTTGTAGTGGTAGCCTTTTTCTGGAAAATGGGCTTAATCTGTTCACCATGTCCATCTTCTTATAGTAGTAAGATTGCTTTCCATGGACACACATGACTCCTTGCTCTTCTTGTACTGTCTCATTTTGTGGGATTGTGCTTGCCACATTTACTATACAAAATCTAATGGGTTTTAGGAATATTTACCATGTTTGCGGGGGAACTATTGCTATAAACCTGTAACGCTATGATTTTTCTTGTAAATGATGATTTATCTGTAACCCAACAAATTTTGATATGTTGTGTTTTCATTTTCAATTCAGATTATTTCATAATTTCTCATGTGGGTTTTTTTTTTTTTGCATTATTTAGAGGTATGTTTTTAAATTCCCAAATACTGAAGAGTGTTCCAAATATATATCTTGATTTTTAATTTAATTCCATTGTGGTGAGGGAACATACTTTGTACAATTTCAATGTTTAAATGGCTGAGATCTGTTTTATGACCCAGTATATATTTTATCTTGGTGACTGTTTCATGTGTACCTGAAAAAAATGTGTACTCTGCCATTTAGTGCTCCTCCCGCATGCATACCTAGAAGGGGAATTAGAACACGCCAGTAGGAAACAAAGTGGAGAGGAGAGTTGGAAGTTAACCCTAGGAGGTTTTGGGGTTGCACTAGGGTTAGTGGGTGTGGTAGTGGGTTAGTGACTGTGGTAGGGATGTGACAGCTGATTTAAAGCCTTGGACCATACTTGGGAAAGTTTATATAGTAATGACATCACGTTTGGAACTCAGGGATGTCCATGGGTTGGTCACTATTTCCATGCCTTGGGTATAAAGAAGTAACTTTTTCTTCATCAGAGATAGAAAAGAGAAGAATGTGAGTCGTTTGGGTGGTCTTGCAGAGGGGTTAAATGACTTGCCCAAAGTCATCTGGCTAGTAAAGGGCTTGTTTTCTGGTCGTCTCCCAGCGGAAGGAGTGGCAGCCCAGTGACCTTAGGAAAGTAGTAATTGAACGTAGAATCACCTGGTTATACACCTTCACTGTTGGAATGGGAAACAAGGTCTGCAGAGGGAAAGGCTTGCTCAGGACCCTGCATCTAGTCTGGTGAAGCTGGAGCTCCAGCCCACAATGCTGGCATACTCCAGCCTGGCTGCAGGAGGCAGAAAGCAGAAACAGGATGGAGTTAGCTGGGTGCAGCAGGGGAAGTAGTGTGGGGTCCAGGGAGACAGAGACATAGACAATATTGCCTCCCACTCCCCCTGCAGCCCACTCTCTTCCTTTTTCCAGATTCCTGTGGACTTCTTTCTTTAGGGGCATCAAAGAAGTCCAAAAAGGAAAACTAAACAATCCAAATTACAGGGTAGAGAAAAAGCCCATTTCCATGTAAATGTTACCATCCTGCAGCTAAACAAACATAATAGAAATAACGAGACTTTGGTTTGGATCTGCTGTGTGGAAGATGGGCATAAATAGTCTCTAAGCCAACAAGTGGAACCGCAGTAATTCTCTCCTTGATGGTGGAGGGCTGGGGGCTGGGCACACCACCCAAACACAGCCATTCAAAAGGTGGACTTGGCCCTAACCAGTTTGGCTTGGTGGATAGAGCGTTGGCCTGCAGACTGAAAGGTCCCAGGTTCGATTCTGGTCAAGGGCATGTACCTTGGTTGCGGGCACATCCCCAGTGGGAGGTGTGCAGGAGGCAGCTGACCGATGTTTCTCTCTTATCGATGTTTCTGGCCGTCTATCCCTCTCCCTTCCTCTCTGTAAAAAATCAATAAAATATATTTAAAAACACAAACAAACAAACAAACAAAAAACAAAAGGTGGACTTGATCCTCGTGCAGTAAGCATTAATTCAGGCAGCAAAACAAAATAAACAAAAACCTAACCAAGTATGCAGTGGCTGGATCATTAAAACAAAGAAACAAAAAAACGGGACACACAAATTACAGCAGGAAAGTTGTGGAGGTTGGATTTGAAACTGCCACCCGGCTCTTGTCCGCTTTTACGGCACAGGGTCTCAAGTGGTCCGCCCACAAGTCGACTAAGGATGCCCATCGAGAAGTGCAGCATCTTGGGGTGCTGTTGTCTGAGTATTCTGGGCACAGAATATGCAAGAGAAGAGTTTCCCCTAGAACAATCTCCCTGCCTTGGGATTCCTGGAATATTTAAAAAAAAGGCAAATTCCTAAACTACCCTACCCCAACTCCCGTAAGGACCAGTATGGGGATGGACCAGGAATGTGCATATTAATTGGTTACCCAGATGATTCTTGTGCCGATGTTTGACCCTGAATGGGCTTGTCCAATCATTTTGCAGTTAGAAAGGAACTGTCTTTTTGAAGATCTGCATCAGTTGTGTTGAATCCCTTTGGTAATTTCACATGATTCAACCTAGTATCTCTGTTTTCTTTATATTCAACTGAGTTCCAGAAAAATGAGTTTTCTACATCTTCGATTGGACACACTCATGATGATGAGAATTTCCAGGATGTGAACATCAACAAATAAGTGACCCTAGGGCAGAGGTTTCTAATTTAGAGGGCATTTTAGAATTCTTGTTTGGATTTGAAGCCATGAAGTTCAAAGACATATCTTATGATGTAGCAGGCTCTCTGGTTTTAAAGTTACATTTGAAAAAATATTTTTTATTGGTTTCAGAGAGGAAGGAAGAGAGATGGAAACATCAATGATGAAAGAGAATCATTGATCAGCTGCCACCTGCATGCCCTCTAGTGGGGATCAAGGCTGCAATCCTGGCATGTGCCTTGACAGGGAATCGAACCATAACCTTCTGGTTCACAGGTCGATGTACAACTACTGAGCCACACCAGCGGGGTAAAGTTACATTGCTATTTATGTTTCAGACTGAATCCCTTTTTAGGATGTCTACAAACACTTTGGGAGAGTTTCTCAAAATAGAGATAAGGATGTAAGGCCGCCTCTTCTGAAATAAGGCAAGTGTGTCAACCCAATAGTCAATCAAAGCAAAACTGCCAGTGGTGCATTGACTAGACCAGCAATACAGACATAGGGGTCGGGAGAATTAGGCTTTGAACTTTAGTCTTTTGGAAGCAACCAAGTGCTGTAAAAAGAGTCTGAATTAAATTAAATTTGACCCTAAATTAGGGTTGTCACTTACTAGTCAGTTACACAATCTTAATCAAATCAAGTAACCTCCTTGAACCACCTGCATCTCTAAGACAGGGAGGATGACATGCTGCGGAGCTGGTGGGGTGGTGCTGTTGTTGGGGAAGGTGTGTGAGTCCCTCAGCGCAATGCGTGCCCATCGGAAGCGCTTAGTAACGGTTACGGTTAGGGAATTCTAGGCTGACATTTCCCCACAGAGGCACAGCAGCCTCTCTGGTGAGAAAAATAAGTCTCAACGCCTTTTACTAGTAGACCAGTTGCGACTCTTCCCCTTCTCCTCCACCGTCCCCTTCACACATACAACTGCCCTAGGCATTTACCCTCCTGGGAGAAAATTTCCTCAGGAAGTTGGTACATCTACCATTGGCACCAGCAGGTGCCAGCACAGGCTAAGCTTTCAAAAGGGCAGCTTCATTTGATTTTATCCTTCTGCATCCTTCAGTGTGACTCATGAAAGCCTAGACTTCCTTTCCTTTCATTCAGAGTGACTTCTGTCTCTCCTAGGCTTTCTGCGTGCTACTCTGAGCCTGGGAGAAAATGCCCTGTCTTGCACTATCAAATATTAACAAAGAAGAAAGACTTCCTGTTTGGGGGAATCCTTGTAACAAAACTAATAACAGCAGTGGCTGTATTTGGGCAGCACTTCACAGTTTGAAGAGTGGCTATAAAATGGTTTTCACAACCTAACTATTTGTTGGTCCTCAACCTAGCAGGTCAAGTCTCACTTTCTTCATTTTTACACCCAAATCCTTTCCTTCTAATCCCCTGCCTCCATACCCTCCTCTGCCTCACTACCCCTCACACAGCCTATACTGAACTTTCCTTTTACTGCCCTGTACAGGTCATCTCAGGCCTTTGCATATGTTATCCGATCTTCCTGAATCCTGGTAGATATCTACTCATCCTTCCAGTAGCCTGACTTCCTCTGATCCCTGGGCTCCCAGTCTGCTCTCTGTATACCTTGGTTGCAACGGTTGTGTGGACTGGGATTGTCCCTTTCCCTATCTATCTTCTCAGACTGTGTGCTCCCTGGGTCAGGGACCATATCTCACCTCTACCCTGTGCCCAATGTCTAGGAGGTGCCAAGTAAATGCTGGTTTGAACGAACAGTTGTAGAATCCATCATTCCAGGTGAAAGAATCCTGGGTAGCATCCTAGTCATCGAGTCCTGTGGGCAGTGCGAGAGCCCAGGCTCCAGTTCTCAGTTCCATGTTTGCTGGGTGCTGCTCGCAGTGCCTCTCAGAGTGTCCTCCTGACATTGCTGTACATACTTTTCTGATCAAGTTGGGCACAGAAAAACAGAAATGAATGATATGAAAGCATGGGACTTCAGATTGACAGGCCCAGGAGAGATTTCCAAATGACACCAAGCAGCCAGTGGGCAAAGGCGTGCTTTTAATGTATCAGAAAAGACAAAATTACAGCATGCCTGCCTTTGATGTGCTGTTTCGAGTTTCTGAATAAAAGGGAAACTCTGGCTCCAGGCTGATTTTCAATTGCAAAAATAGACTGAATTCCAACCCTTAAATTATCAAAAGTGCCACATACTTGACAAGCAGTTTAGCAGAGAGCAGAGACTACCAACTTGGTAATTAAGCAGCTTAAGTGAAATTAACAGAGACAGACATTCTTGTCTGGCGGTCAGAACAGAGGCCTGGAGAGCCTGGATCTGGCCCCGTCCTGTGTGTGCCAGAGTCAAGTCCTGGTGTGCAGCCACAGCTGCCAAGGAGAGACCCGTGGCCCCCCACCTCCAGCTGTCTTCCTGTAAAGGCTCCCAGAGTGGGAGGGGGGTGTTCGCCTTGAGAGATGGGATGGGGAGGGTAGGCCTGTAAGGAGTCTGGAGGAGGCGGAGGGGGCAGTTCCCCTCCATTTCAAAATGAATTTGTTTCCAAATATTCTGAGGCTGTAGAAGATTAAAAAAAATTTTTTTAATTTAAAAATTAAAAAAAATTTTAAATCCTCACAGAGGATATGCTTTCATTGATTTTTTAAAACAGATATATTTTATTGATTTTTTTCAGAGAGGAAGAGAGAGGGATAGAGAGTTAGAAACATTGATGATTGAGAGCATCGATCAGCTGCCTCCTGCACACCCCCTACTCGGGATGTGCCCGCAACCAAGGTACATGCCCTTGACCAGAATCGAACCTGGGACCCTTCAGTCTGCAAGCTGATGCTCTATCCACTGAGCCAAACCGGTTATAGCAATTTTTTTTTAAGAGAGAGAGAGAAACATAGATGTAAGAGAGAAACATCAACCGGCTGCCTCCTGTATGTATATCAACTGGGGATCAAACCTGCAACCAAGGTATTGTGCCCTGATGGGGAATTGAACCTGCAACCTTTTGGTGTATGGGACAATGCCCCAACCAACGAAGCAACCCAGCAAGGGCTGGAAGATTTTTAAAAAATATATAAAGTGATTATATCTTAGATTATATCTCTTATAAGTATTTTATTTTATTTTTTTAAAAATATGTTTTATTGATTTTTTACAGAGAGGAAGGGAGAGAGATAGTTAGAAACATTGATGGGAGAGAAACATCAATCAGCTGCATCCCGCACACCTCCCACTGGGGATGTGCCCGTAACCGAGGTATATGCCCTCGACCAGAATCAAAACTGGGACCTTTCAGTCCGCAGGCCGACACTCTATCCGCTCAAACCCATTTGGACTCTTCTAAGTATTTTAATAGAAATTATTCTTTCCCTCAGAATATTCTTTCTCTGTGTCCCTGCAGCAACGGACAAAGCAAAGTCCTAGCCTTTGATCACTGACATGGTAGGGAAAGGCCCGTAATGAACAAGCAAATAAAGGTCTAGTATTGCAGGTGGCTGTCAGCGACAGGAACACTGCAGTGAAGGAGGCAGATAGGGAGTTCAGGAACAGGGGAGAACAGCATGGGACAAGGGGAGGGTGGAGTTGCTCTTTACATTATCCACTTAGGGAAGACTTTTCTGATGAGGTGATACTTGAGCAGAAACCTAAAAGGGAAGAGAATTTCCAGGCAGAACGAATAACAGTAAGTAAATGTCCTCAGTTGGGGGAGTGCTTAGCACATTTAAGGACAAGCCAGGAGCCCAGTGTGACTGGATCAGGGCGAGCCAGGGACTGGAATGATGTTTAAAAAAGACTAGGGGCTAGATCTGCAGGCATTCCAGGGACGGTGACTTTTCTGAGCAGATCTTACATGATCGGTAAGGGTCACCGGAGCTGCTGTGTTGAGAGTAGACTAGAGAGAGACAAGAGTACAAGGTCTGTTATGAGGGCAGTACAATAATTCAGGGGAGATGCAATTATAGCTGAGATCAGATGATGGTAAAAAGTGATTAGATTCAGAATAGTCACTGTAGAGCTTGCAGGATTTACTGATCGTTTGATCTGGGAGGTAGAAAAGGAAGAAAGGATTCAAAGATGACTAAAGATTTTGGCCCAAGTGGAATGATGGAGTTGCTATTTAATCAGATTGGGAAGAGTAGGTCTTGGCGATGGAAATCGATAACTTATCTCTGGGTATGATGATTCTGAGATGCTAGTTATGCTCCTATACCAGGTATAGTGTAGGAGCACAGCCCTGGGGATCAATCAGAAGGCAGTTTTATTTTTGCCTCCTAATGACCCTTTAACATTTATTTGGTGGAGGAATAGTTTTCCTTGCTATTGGGTGAAAACTGTCAGACACTATGATCACTCTTAGGTAACTGAAAGCACCACTATTCTCTTTAAGTAGGAAACCATATTCTAGGTTCAGAAATAAGAATGTCCAACACAGCTCATTATTAAAAGTTATGTGTCTTTTGCTTCTACCTTCCTTCACCGTCAAACCTCTCAAGCTAGGGCCCGCAGCAGGTAGGTCATCCCATTGGGGAGGAGGTCATGGTTGGCTTTTTTCTCTTTCATGCTGTCTTCTCATTTGTTGTGGTTTCGACAGAGTTGGAGACCTTAAGGCAGTGGATCTCAACCTTCCTAATGCCGCAACCCTTTAATACAGTTCCTCATTTTGTGGTGACCCCCAACCATAAAATTATTTTTGTTGCTACTTCATAACTGTAATGTTTCTACTGTTATGAATCGTAATGTAAACATCTGATATGCAGTATGTATTTAGGTGACCCCTGTGAAAGGGTCATTCAACCCCCAAAGGGGTCGAGACCCACAGGTTGAGAACTGCTGCCTTACGGGTAGAAAGAAGAGAGATCAGAAAGTTCTTACCAGGCTGGGACTGTCCCAGCATTTCACTTTCTCTCCTTGGTTCTTCTGTGGATTCTGTGGCTGCTTCTGTGCTGTGGCTCCTCTCTCTGTGACATCACTGGTGTGGGTGATACATCCTGTTTCTCCAGCTGCCACTGGTTTTCTTGCAGCTCATTGCACACAGGATTTCTCACTTCTAGTCCCGTCACCCCCACCTGGCAGAACACTTGAGCAAGAGTGGTAAGGCTCTTGCTGGCTCTCCTCCTGTCCATAGGAAGCACACCCTGTGTCTTGGCTGATCCTCAAGGGAATCATCTATTCGCTGTGGAATACCACCTCCTGCTTTAGCAGTCTCTCACCTTCAGGTTCCCTATGGGAGTCAGGATTCAGTGAATTTAAGCAGCTTCCCCCATCCCCTTTCTCCAGACTGCAGGCAACTCAATGTTAGCACTGCATTCTATTCTCCAGGGAGAGGAGCTATTCACAGCATAGCTTCCTTCAAAGGAAGCCTTTCACAAGTCTTCCCTTCAGTTTCTAGTAACCTAACCATTTTTATGACCTTGATTACAGTGAGTGGTCCCTGTTAAACTGTTGTCAGATATCTCACCTAGAAAATACTGGTTTGTATTGGCCACATACTTTAGTATTTGATATCTGCCTTGTTGGAGCCTCGGCCTAGATGCCCATTTAAATGTCTTGCTACACTCTGAAACTCTGAGAGGCAACTGCATATGAATCATACTCCAAAAGCCATGAGATTAGAGAAAATCACCTGTGGTATGAACTGCAAAAAGGTCTAAGGACTGAGCCCTGAGACTTTCATAAATTGAAGAAACGACACAGAAGGAACAGTCAGAATTTTCCCAGTTTCTAGAATGGCCAAAAACACACACACACCCTTTCCCCCCAACAAACAAACAAAAACAATACAAAAACAAAATACAAACAAACAATGAATACTTCAGACTCTTAAACTCATCCTCTATTCTGAATTATAATCAAGTAGAAGCCCGGTGCACAGATTCGTGCACCAATGAGGTCCTTCAACCTGGCCTGTGGGGATTGGGCTGAAACCAGTTCTCTGACATCCTCTGACGGGGTCCTGGATTGTGAGAGGGTGCAGGCCAGGACGAGGGACCCCACTGGTGCAGGCCAGGCCAGGGGACCCCACTGGCTGAGAAGGACTGTGGGAGGGCTCCAAGGCATGTCTAGCCTGTCTCCCCCAGTCCTGATAGGCTGGACCCCAGCAGCAAGCTAACCTACCGATTGGAGCATCTGCCCCCTGGTGGCCAGTGCATGTTATAGTGACTGGTGGAATGGCTGAACACTTCAGACACCTAACATATTAGGCTCTTATTATATAGGAGGATAGGATATTGTACCAGTTGTCTTTCCCAAGAGTGACTTTTCCTTCCTCATGATGCCGTTGTCATATGTGTCTTTGACATTCCCACAGTGTCCCTTATCTCATTTCAACAACCCTGTACTCCTGTGAGGAAGATTCATTATAAATGAGGAAACTGAGGCCCAAAGAACTGGAAGAGGCTTTCCCTGGGCCTAAGACATACAAGGTAGAGGGTGGATTTGAATTCAGGTATTTGGCTCCAGGTTCTGAGCTCTTTTTTTCAGTCACATCAGAGACACTCAAAATAATCACCGTTGTTTAGGTTTTGCTAAAGTAGATTATTTAATAAATGAAAGCAAAGGTTGCATTGTACATGCCAGCACCCATGCATTAGTCAAGGTTACCTGGAGAGCTGTGTTGAGCAGGATTCTGAGGTATGATGATGTTCAGCAGGAGAAGAGTGCCTTGACTTATTAGTGATGATTGCCAGTTGTGTGGGAAGGTTCTGATGGCCTATATGCCATGCATTTGGTATTACTGATTTAATTATTTCTGCTGTGTGTGTGTGTATGTGTGTGTGTATGTATATGTATGTATGTATGTTATTCCCTGGGACAATTGTAGTTTCTCAGAACATATTAAAAAATGGGAAAAGGAAGAAAGAGCAGCCTAAACCCACATGGGGTTCCTGGAGATGACAACATTGCGTGCACACATTCTGAGAGCACACATTTTTTAAGATGTGGCATGAGCAAAGGTGACATACTAAACTCTGAGCAGTTTTGTGAATAAATAAAACAAGCCACTATTCTCCAGCATTTTTCTCCCAAATTTTTATTCGGAGAGACTTCAAGCCAAGAGAAAAGCTAACAGACCAGTGGAATAAATGCCCTTACGTCATTTTCCTAGTTTCATCCATTGTTGACATTCTCTCATTCTCTCAGTGAGTAAATAATTCATGACACCAAAGCATTCATCTCTTAAGAACAAGGATATTCTGCATAATCGTAATATCATTATCATACCTGCTAAAATAATATATAAGCCATATTTAAATTTCCTTAGTTGCCCCTTACAGCAAGACCAAATTGAATGTACTGCTTTTGACCCTTTTATTTTGGCACATTATATATGTATCATGTGACTTTTCATTGATAAAAAGCCCTTCAAAAACGAGCATGTCATTTTATTACCTGGATATAGTAGACTGTGTTTTACCAGCCCTTTACTTTTGGGCATTTACTAGTTAAGTCTATTTTCTCTTTTTTGATTGCTCTTGTACATGCTGCTGCAGAGAACATTGTGGAAACGTAGTGGATTGGCCTGAATATACATTCCGACCTCTTTCCAGGGGTTTCCTATACTGAGAGACTCTTTTTCCCAGCCTGCCTTTCAGTTTGAGTCCTAGATGTAATTTGGGTTTCACCAGTCGCTTGCACTTAACCTAAGATTTGGAAGGCAAAAGCTCTTGCTGCTCCTGTCTTTCTCTTGGGAAGCATGGTCCTTTATTATTATTTTTCCTGCACTGTTAGGAGAGGCCGTAGAAAGCCATTGGAGAGTTGATGGGGGAGGCTTGGCAGGATCTGATTTAGTTTTTAAAATTGCTGGCTTTTGTGTGGAGTAGATTGTAAAGGGTGGACTTGGAATCGAGCCGGTTAGCGGGGCATCTCTTGCTGTCCGGTTGAAGATGATGGTGGTTAGAATAGGATCGTATCTATTAGTAGAGGAGGTGAGAGAGAGCTGGATTAAGAACATATTTTGATTCATCCGAATGTGCTGCTGGATTGTATATGGGATGTGAGAAAAATGACCATTGACTCCCTTGTCGCTAGAGTTCTGGATGTAACTCAGCTTCCACCTGTCAGATGACCTCACAAGATTTGGAAGGCAAAGATGAGGTAGAGAGCTTGCCTTTGCTATTTCTGACTTAATCCATTGGAACGGGCAGGAGGGCTGTGTCCAGTTGTAGGGAAGATGGTAGGTTTGGTGGTGAGAGCATTGGCAGGTTGTCTCTTGTTTTCACTTTTCTCATGAACTAAGAAGCAAGGACATCAACTGAGATTGGGGGGTTGTGAGAGGAGGGGCTGGGATTGACTGTTGATCATGTGTTACTGCCTCCTTGCCAGGACTCCGTTCAGTGCTGGCCCTAGAAGACAGCCAGCTCACTGTTCACTGAACACTTCTGTACTTTCACAGAAAGATTTACCAATAAGCATCCGCTGTGACTTCAAGGTAAATCAGTGCAGTAAACTAAAGCAGGGAGAACCTCACATCGTTCAAAGAAGAATCTTTTTAATATTTAAGCCTCGGGTTTCAAACATTGTCTTTGAAAGGCTGCAGGTTTAGGAATGTTACCTGATTCTGACTTACCCCAAAGGTCTGTACCTTTTCAAGAAATGCTTGTCTCCTCAGGAGCCGACGATGTTTCTTGAAGGGACAGTAGCACCTATATTTGAAAACACTTAAGAAATCTCTGGTATTTTTCTGACGGTCTTGAGAAATACTTTGGTAAACCTGCTTTTAAAACTTTGTGTGATAAAATTGATCACTTCTCTTGTGGTCAGTATTTCTCTTTAGAGTATGTTGGAGCTTTAATTTTTTTCTGTCATCTTTGTTATATTAAATCCTCATTTATTGATTCAAATTTCTTTACTTCTGAGTGTTCTCATATTGTAGTTGCGTGTTTAGATTTTATATAAGATAACAATGGTGGGAAAAGTATTTCATTTGGAGTCGGAAGATACAGTTTTGGGTCCTTCCTCTACAGTGTCCTGGCTGTGTGGCTTTCAGTTATTAAATTCTTGAGACTGAATTTTCTTATTAGAAAACAAGGATCTATCCATGTCATATAGTTGCAACATTTCTGTAACTTTCAATCTTTTTTCCATATATTGTCTTATTTGATCCTCAGGCTAATCCCAGGAGCTCAGTAGGACATAGACTACCAATCTTTGACATACAAAAAACAACAACAAAAACAAAAACAGAGGCTGGGCAAGGCTAATGTGAAAGGTCAAGTAGAAGATGTCAGAGCTGGGATTTGAGCTGAAATTTTTCCTATCAAAGACCGTATGCCATCTACTATATTCCATTGGGTTTATCTAACATTTTATAACTCTCAAAGTATTCTGCAAAAGAAAGCATTATTATTTCTGTTATGCGGCTCTCTATTCCTGAGTGGGCATTCCGTAGAGGCTCTGTTGTGAAACTCGCCGGACATGCAGTATGATGAGCTAAAACTGCGCTGTGCATTGTGGGAGCTGATAGACACATGTAGCTATTGGGTACTTGAAGTGTGGCTGATATCACTGGGGAACTGAATTTTAGAATTGTGCTTAATTTTTATAAATTTAAATTTAGAAACTGATAGTCATTTCAATTACTGGAAAACTTTTAAGTATATGTGAAACAGTTTGGGTATGTGAATCTGTTTTTTTTCCAGCTATGAATGTTATGATCTAAATACTGCTAAGTATTTCCATTGAAAATTTAGCCTTGGTATTGAGAGTGCTAAAAGTATAAAAATACACTGGATTTTGAAGACTTAGTGTGACAAATGTAAACTATTTCACTACTAATTTTTATATGGATTACATTTGGAAATGATAATACTTTGGATATATTGGGTTACATAAAGTATGTTATTAAAATTAATTTTATCTGTTTTTCTTTATTTTTAAATGTGGCTACTAGACCATTTAAAATTAGGCATGTGGCTCCCATCATATTTCTCTTGGACAGCCCTGCTCTAGAATTAGCCATGAATGAACATTTGTGTTTTTCTAACTGGGGATTTCCAGATTAAACCAGTGCAAATCGTAGTTCAAATTCACATTTTCTCTCCAACAAAGAATTTCTGGAGCAACCTGTTCTGTATATTAGACACTGGTTAACGGCTTCTCCTTTAAAACCTGCTGAGACTCTGTGGGTGCTCACGAGGTGGGTTGAGACCTTCTGTGA
>PVJC01016526.1:0-33600 GCA_004026665.1 Murina feae | reverse complement strand
GGCTGCCCACAGCTCCCATTGACCCAACGTCCCAGCAAGGCTGGCTGGACACAGGTTCTGCGGTTTCTCTCCTATAATTGATGCTGTTCCTTTAAGACCTGGGGTTATCTTCTATAATTGATACACTGTTCCTTTAAGGCGGCCTTCTAACTGAAGCCTCCTCTTTGCTTCACCTGGCAGTGTCTATAATGAAACAATTATTACTTTTACTGGTTAGGCCCGAGCTGCTCTTTCCTTCAGCTCCGGAGGATTCTATGATTGTTACATTGTTTCAAAGCTGTGTTTTGCTAGAGGCAGTTTAATCGGAGCTGAGCTGAGCGGGCGCAGCTTCACTTTCGCTCCTGGCGCAATGGAAAGGGCTGTTTACTCAGGTCTGTGAGTGGCGGCCGCCATGTTGGCTGGGCTAATTTGCATACAGCTGCTCTGATTGGCTGGTGGGCGTGGCTTACCCTGTCTCAGAGAAACGGTTAATTTTAATATTTCGCTTTTATAGAGTAGATAAGCTTAACTTGACCAGGGTAACATACAGCATGTTTTGTTCATCTATTCTGCAATAGCAGTGGCTTACATCACCTGACCAGCACAGGAACAGGACTTTCATATTCCGATAGAACTGCTTCAGGATAAGCAGCAATGATAGACGCTCTCCCAAGATAAATTTTAGCCAGTAGTCAAACTGTGACATGACTTCTAGAAGACTTGTATTCTTGGGTATCAGTGTAGCTAGGCAGGTGGTATCTATCTCTTTTTTTTTTTGCTAATTGTTGTAGAGACACATGGAAGATTTTTAAATCTCCACATTACTGTTTAACTATATAATAGGAACTTTTGTGTGGGAACTGTTCTGTGTTAACATATATAATACAGACATACACGCAGGCATATATAATAGATAGATAGATAGATAGATAGATAGATAGATAGATAGATAGATAGATGGATGATGGGAACTATTGTGAGCTATATATATGCATATATGCTCTGGAGGTCAGAAGCCTCTGGCTCCTAAAGGAGAAAACAGAAAGGGTTACTGTTATTGTAGTGTGCATGTGCATGTTAAATACTTAAGCTTTGGAGGCAGACAGCTTTGGGTTCAAATCCAAGCTCCCACACTTACTAGCTGAGTAGTATTGTGGAACTTACATAATTGTTTCTCTTTTTTCACCTGAAAAAAGTGAGAATAAAAGTACATTTGATCCTCAAACAATGAGTGGGTTAGGGACACTGACCCCCATGCAGTAGAAAATATGTGTATAACTTTTGATTCTCCAAAATATACAGTCATTCCTCAGTATCCACTGGGGATTGGTTTAGAACCACCTCCCACCTCCACAGATACCAAATCTTGAGATGCTCAAGACCCTCATACAAAGGCATAGATCAATGTATACAGTTGACCCTCCGCATCAGCAGATTCCCAACTGCAAATGGAAAATGCTGTTTTTTACCCAAAGTTGGTTGACTCTGAGGATGCAAAACCCCGAGTTATGGAGGACTGATTATATATTTATTGAAAAAAATTCCTTGTATAAGTGGACCCTCACAGTTCAAACTCATGGTTGAAGAGCCAAATGTAGTACTTACTTCAAAGTTTGGGTAAAGATTGGGTTGTTGTATTAATGAATGAAATGAGGTAATGTTTGTAAATGTAGGACAGTGTCCTGCAAATAGTGAGCATTTAAAACATATCATTAGAAAGATTGAGATTGACTTTCTAATTCTATAATTGGCTAGCTGTGTAGACCTAGCCAGTTTACTTGCTCTCCTTGAGCCTCAGCTTCCTCATCTGTAAAATGGTAATAATGCCTCCTCCATAGAATTATCTATACTAATAAAAGAGAAACATGCAAATTAACCATCACTCCATCACTCCACTACACCCACAAGCCACACCCACCAGTCAGGAGTGAGTAAGCAAATTAACCCAACTAAGATAGTGGCAGCCATGGAGCTGGAGCAAGCAGGAGGCTTGGATTGCCCCTGGTGATGAAGAAAGCCAAGCTTCCCACCTGCCCTGGCCTCCATTCAAGGCTACTTTTCAATTGGGTCGCTGGGGGGTTGGCCAGCTGAAAACAGCCATTAGCCCCTCACCCAGGCTGACCAGGAACCCCAGCAGGACCCTCACCCTGATCTGGGACACCTTCAGGGCAAACAAGCCGGCCCCCACCCATGCATCAGGCCTCTATCCTATATAATAAAAGGGTAATACACAAATTGACCCTAACAGCAGAACGACTGGGAATGACCGGCCACTGTGACACACACTGACCACCAGGGGGCAGACACTCAATGCAGGCACTTCCCCCTGGTGATCAGTGTGCTCTCATAGGGGGAGCTTTGCTCAGCCACAAGCCAGGCTGACGGCTGCCAGCACAGCAGTGGTGGTGGGAGCCACTCCCACCTCCTCAGCAGCACTAAAGATGTCCAACTGCAGCTTAGGCCTGCTCCCCACTGGCAAGTGGACATCCCCCAAGGGCTCCTGGACTGCCAGAGGGATGTCTGACTGCCAGCTTAGGCCTAATCCCCCAGGGAGTGGGCATAAGCCAGCAGGTGGACATCCCCTGAGGGGTCCCGGACTGCAAGAGGGCCCAGGCTGGGCTGAGGAACCTGCCCGAGTGCACAAATTTTTGTGCACCAGGCCTCTAGTCAATATAATAAAGAGCCAGGATCCTAATGATGGAAGGCTTGACCAGACCGGAAGTCAGTGCTGGGTTGCCCTGGTGACCCAGCACTGACTGGGCCCACTGCAGGCACCCAGACTCAGCACTGACTGTCTAGGGGGCTGCAGATCAGGCCTGGAGAGAGGCCTGCAGAGAGAGAGGCAGGGTCTGATCTGAAGCCTCTGTGGTTGCTGTTGATCAGAACTTGCCTCTCTTTCTCTCTGGCCTGGCCAACAGCTGAGCCTCCATTTCTCTCCAGGCCTCCACTGAGACTGCTAATCAGCCCCGCCTTTCTGATCAGGCCCCATTGATAGGCCTAGAGATGCTGGCTGGCATAGAAACTGATCAATCAAAACCAAATCTGGGTGAATGTAAGGAGCCAATGGCTGCCTAGGAGGTGGAGCTTTTGACGCTGACTGGCATAGAAACTGACCAATCAGAACCAAATCTGCGTCAACTGTGAGGAGCCAATGGCTGCCTAGGAGGTAGAGCTTTTGATGCTGACTGCCATAGAAACTGACCAATCAGAACCAACTTGGCTGGCAGAGGAGGGTAGTTGGGGGTGAGATCAGGTCTGTAGAGGAGGGCAGTTGGGGGTGATCAGGCAGGCAGAGGAAGTTGGGGGTGAGATCAGGCCAGCAGGAGAGGATAGTTAGGGGTGATCAGGCAGGCAGAGGCAGTAAGAGGCCATCAGGCAGGCAGGCAGAGGCAGTTAGGGGTGATTAGGCAGGCCGGCAGAGAGGTTAGGGGCAATCAGGCGGGCAGGCACATGAGTGGTTAGGAGCTAGCGGTCCCAATTGTGAGAGGGGTATCTGACCACCAGTTTAGGCCCGATCTCTATGGGTTTGGAGCAAACTGTCTAACTTGAAGCATATTCACTCTTTCAATTCCATACTATATTTAGGAACTTACAATGGGCATGACCAAATGCACATATGTATAAAATAATGTTAAATGAAGGCTAATGCTCCCCAAGACCCCCAAACATATTTGCTTTAATTTTCATTTTAACAAAAGTAAACTTATGCAAAAATTGTTGTTGAAGAGAGAGTGCTGAACATCTATAGGGAAACATACCTTTCTACCATCATGTACCCTTGTTCATACACAAAAGTCTCACTGGTTAGGCAGTTCCAAGATTTAAAAAGGTTACCAGGTAAACATAGTAGGAAAAACACACACACATGAAATTTCTTTATACAAAGTTTCAATCTATAAATATTTCTGACTTTTTAGGAAGCTATTAATGCCAATATCAGATTTTAAAAATATTCTCTATAAAGTTTGAATTTCTCAGTGATCTTGATCATGATGGTTTTTCTTTTCTCAAAGGCTCAGAATAAATTACTAACCTAGTTTGCATAAAGCTAATTAGTTAGGGGTTTGTTTTCCTTCAACAGATCATTCTGCAACTCTTGTTACCATAGAGGATGAAGATGAGAATAAATTTGTGAGCAGACTGATAAGGGAAAATAATAACATTACCATGAGAGTTTGGCTTGGGTTATCTCAGCATCCTTCCGGTGAGTGACATCTTTGTGTGTACAGTATGCAAAGAGAGCTCTAACTTGTCCTAAATACCAAGTCAGCCTTGCTAAAGAATGTCAAATGGTATTTAATTAAAATGTTTCTTGCCCTGACCGGTTTTGCTCAGTGGATAGAGCGTCAGCCTGCAGACTGAAGGGTCGCAGGTTCGATTCCGGTCAAGGGCATGTACCTTGGTTGCGGGCACATCCCCAGTAGGAGGTGTTCAGGAGGCAGCTGATCAATGTTTCTCTCTCATCGATGTTTCTAACTCTCTATCCTTCTCCCTTCCTCTCTGTAAAAAAAATCAATAAAATATATTTTTTTTAAATGTTTCTTATTGATGAGTAAGCTAGGTCTGCTGGCTGTTTTCAAGGCTTATAAATTCCTAATGAAGAAGTGAATGATTTATTAGTAGTGATGGGAAACAGTGATGCAATACAAAATCAGTTGAAACCAACTGGAATTGTTAGAAGTTTAAGATACTGGAACCAATAGAATAGATTTTTTTTTTCTACAGCAATATGTGTGTTCCCTATACCCATACAAGGAGCCTATCACTTACTTCCCTTAGAGTTCTCATGTCTATCACCCCAAGTTTTCCCGGCTTATAACTCTGTCATTCAGAAAGTTCTTTTCTTGTTCTTTCCCTCCCTCTTGGAACATTTTTATCATAGCAAAAAATTACACCTTCATAGTGATTTGTTTTTTAAAAATAACTTAGTAAAATTGCAAAGAATTGATTCAAAAAGATCTGTGGAAGGATACTATATAATAAAGCCCTAATATGCAAACCGACCAAAGGGCGGAACGACCAGTCACTATGACATGCACTGACCATCAGGGGTCAGATGCTCAATGCAGGAGCTGCCCCCTGGTGGTCAGTGCACTCCCACAGGGGGAACTCTGCTCAGCCAGAAACAGGGCTCACCACTGGCGAGTGCAGCAGTGGTGGCAGAGCCTCTCCTGCCTCTGTAGCAGCGTTAAGGACCCATTGGAGGATGTCTGACTACTGAGGAGCAGGCTTAAGCTGGCACAGGACATCCCCCAAGGGGTCCCGGACTGTGAGAGGGTGCAGGCCAAGCTGAGGGACTCCTCCCCCTGAGTGCACAAATGTTGTGCACTGGGCCTCTAATATTTCGATAAAGAATAACAGACGCAGGGTTTGAGTGAACTTGAAATTGATAATAAGTGAATTCATGGTATAAATTCAATAGACTAATTAAGAAGTCTGTTTCATATTTTATACAAAGTTTAATTCTAAATATTTGAAATGTGAATTCCAAAATGTTAAGCACTTGTCAAAAAGAGACTTGAGTCAGTGTACAGTTGATGTTTTGTGACATTGTACACTTGAAACCTATGTAATTTTGTAAACCAATGTCATCCCAATAAATTCAATTTAAAAATAAACAATTAGTTAAAAAATTAAAAATTCAAACTTTTTGCCGCATCTGCTGTGACTATGAAGTCCATTCTGAGCAGTCAGACTGTCAACATCTCAGATAATGTCGACATCACTCTGAAGGACACACTGTTGCTGCGAAGGGCCCCAGAGGCACCCTGTGGAGGGACTTCTGTCACATCAATGTAGAATTCAGTGTCCCTGGGAAGAAGAAGAAGAGGCTCTGGGTTGACAAATGGTGGGAAAATAGAAAGGACTTGGCCACCATTAGCACCATCTGAAATCATGTACAGAACATGATCAAGGTGTGAGTTACACTGGGCTTCTGTTACAAGATGAGGTCTGTGTACCCTCACTTTCCCATCAATGCAGTTATTCAGGATAGTGGTTCTCTTGTTGAAGTCAGAAATTTCTTGGGCAAAAAATAATTCACAGGGTTCAGATGAGATCGGGTATTGCTTTTTCAGTATCTCAAACCCAGAAAGATTGATTCTTGAAGGAATTGACCTTGAATTTGTATCACATTAGCTGCTTTGATTCAGCAGGCCACAATAGTTAAAAACACAGAGATCAGAAAAAATTTTGATGGTATCTATTTTTCTAAAAACAAAACAGTTCAGCAGGCTGATGAATAGGATCTAAGTTGTCCAGCAATAGAAACAGCAAGATGCCAAATTATTCCTCAGAATTATTTGTGATATTTTAAAGATACAATACAAGCCATATATTGATTGGGGGGGGGATAATAAAAATTAAAACTAAAAAAAGAATGAATTCAAAGTTGACTATTTATGAATTGTCAACTGTGTTTACACTATCACCACAAGGTGGCGCTGCCTCAGCTGGAAAATAAAGATGGCGTTAAGGTGGACCCTTCCTTCCCCACCAATATACTTTCAATAATGAGTTTTTTAACTAGGGGTAAGTGAGGGAGGGAAAATAAAGGTCTGTAGAAATCTACTCTTACACAATAAATTGCAAGAATCCTGCCCTTTAATTAAAACAATACATACTATATCCATGCTATCTAATAGAACTTTCTACATCTGCCCTGTCCGATATAGCAGTCACTAGCCACATGTAGCTATTGGGCACTTAAAATGTGGGACTGATGGACTGAGTTTTAAATTTTTTCACTTTTAATGAATTTCATTTTAAGTAGTGGCACAACATTGTATGAGCTGCAAGCCTTTTTACTTTAGTAATTTAATGGCAATAAACATAGTATTGAATTTCCTTCTTTAGATAAATCTTGGAATTGGTTAGATGAATCAAAAGTGAAATTTGTCAAATGGGCTAATAAGCCTAAGAGCAATGGTGGAAAATGCAGCATTTTATTAGCTTCGAATGAAACTTGGATAAAAGCTGACTGTTCACATGGCTACGGAAGAGTTGTCTGCAAAGTTCCTCTGGGTAAGTATATAACCTGTCCTTAAGAAACAGTTTTGCAGAACAGAAAATAAGTGTACAATTCAATAATATGCAAGGCATGTACTAGGTCCTAAAGCATTTGGTCTTTACAGTGTATTTTTAAAAATCTTAAGTCATAGAGATTCTTTCCCTCAGAAAACTAGATTACCAAAGATGATAAATACACCAGATGCCTAGGACTCCAGAGGAAATGACTGAAAGTCTAAATTTTATACAATTCCTTCCTAAGAAAAAATGGAAGCTTCCAGCATATTAGATAGGTCACTTCTTTGAAAATGTTCTTAAGATGTATTCTATTCTATAGTTTAAATATTTAAAAGCTCGAAGATTTAATTCTGCAGTTTGCTTCCTTTTTCCTCAGTCCCTTGAAGCTCATGATTACCTTAACAGCATTCCAAAACTTGATTTGATTAATTGGAATTACTTGGATATCAGTAAGAAATCACAATTTGAACTTATATATCAGCCTGAGTTGATATATAAAATAACCATAAAAATCTTAATTTCTAGCCAAAGAGCTCTAAACTTTTTCACATTTAACATTTAACTTTTTCAACATTTTAAATATCTAGCATAAAGGTGTCCATCAATATCTGTATAATCACTCACTGATTCAGCAGATATTTTGACTCTACTCTACATCATGCCCTGTTCTATGTGCTGGGTGCACCTGGGAACAAGACAAATGAGATACCTTTTCTTCCTCCATAATCTAGTGGAGGAAGACAGATAATAAGTAACCAAGCGAGTTCATATTTAGAAGAGAGGATAATATCAAATTGTTATAAACTATGTAATTGAGACTAGAGAGAGAGCTACTCTAGGTTGGGTTATCAGGGAAGATGTCTAAGAGCAGGAGACACTAAAGCTTTGATTTCTTTGTAAGAAAATTTCTATTCCAATGAAAAGGATTTGAATGAAAAGGAAAACAGTTAAATTTGGGGGGGAAAGCACCTAAGTGTTTGGTAGTGATTTTGAATTCTGCGTTAATGCTCTGAAACAATCAAGTCCTTATTGTATCTAATCTATACAAGGTTTGCTTATGTGACACACAGTCAAATGCATAAAATTAATAATAATCGCTTTTATATTTTCTCCTCCAATGTCAAACCTTTCCCTGCTCTAGGCCCTGATTACAGAGGAATAGCTATTGCACTCATCGTGCTAAGCATCTTAGCTCTCATCATCGGACTGATTTGGTTCCTCTTCCAAAGGAACCGTATGCACTGGGCAGGTTTCTCTTCAGTCCGATATGAACAAGGAGTGAATGAAGATGAGATTATGCTTCCTTCTTTCCATGACTAAATTCTTCTACAACGTTTGCTAATTTGCACTAACATGTTAGGAAAAATGGGCCATTTAAAATTTTCCCAGTGTCAGTATTTACTCTCTTCCCAAGTACACTTCTTAAGTACTTTTTCAATTGTTTAGTTGCTATTCTGGTATCCATGTTTAATTATTCAAAAATGCCATGCATATAACTAGCTCTACTGAACAGAATGGAAAGGAACCTAAGCAGAAACTAAAGTCCAAATTGTAGGCTAAGAATTTTAATGTGCATTTTCTCTGTAAGAATGTGGTTGGCAACTAGATACGTATGTTTTAATGACATTTTAACACAATGTCTCAGAAAATTTAAATTGGTATATTACCAGGTCATACATCTCCCTTTTAATTTTTATAACATCTGGTCAAACGAAAAATTAGTGCCTCAAGGTAAAAACAGAACTGTAAGTAATGTCAACATTGTTTTAAAATGTCATCTGTAGCATTTGAGGGAAAGTATTAAATGAGAGGCATGCTTATTTTTTACACAACAAAATGGTACCTCCTGGCAAAATGCTTCTTATACTAGTCCAAATACATTTTATACAAAATTACTTAAATGTGAAATTTTGTTCCTTTCATAATTATTCATAAAACAGTGGCTTATTGTAAAGAAGATTTAGTACTTAATATTTCTCTCACATGTGAAACATTGTTTTAAGGTTGATTAGATAACCCAGTGGCCGTATGGGTTTGTTGTCTATTCTTATGTACAACATATACCTGTTTCCTTTTTAAAGGGAATCAGCTAAGAGGTTTTGAAAATTTTACAATTTATATATGTACCTGGCATATCAACTTTTGACTAACAAATCTTTATTATTTTTTTGACTTTTTAGTGAGCTAAAGAGAAATAATCTGTGAAGGAACGTGTATATCTTGTAATTGTAAAAATGAAAATTATACAATGAAACTCTAAACTTTGTGTTTACTACTAAATATTTAAAATTGTGAATGATTAAGGAAACACTGTTTTGGGTTACTACTTTACATTTTACCACCTAGACTATATTCTTAATAACTTCCACTGGACCTGGTGAATGTTTTATTCAACGTTTAACTTATATTTGTACTTTAGAGTATTTTTGTATAAAATCCACAGATTTATTTTAAAGTTTAGAGTTTTTATACTATAATAAAGTTGTAAATAATTATCTAAGACAGTTTTAGTATAGTCTAAAACTATATTGTAGTTGTTCTGAAATATTTTTTATTAAATTTGTTAGACTAATTATCTTGCCCTATGATTTGTACAGTTTTAGTTATTAAGACTTTGTTCAAAGAACTAAACCAACTTGATGTGAAAAATTCAGCTATATGTAGTAATGATGCTGCAATAAATTTGTCTTATTTTTTAAGTAAAAGTGTTGTTGATCCTTGCTTAAAAAATATCTGTAAATTGGGCTTTATTGTGTTAGGTATTCAGTAGGACAAGAAATAAAGTGAGCAGCTATTGTAAAGCAAGGCATTCCTTAGATTCTGTGTATTTTTTAAAGAATAAATATAGTCATTCCTACATTTCTGAATGTTTGATTTTAGTCTTTTTTTCAGATTCGTCTGAATCAGCATGTCTTTTAAGTATCGGGTTAGCAGAAATTCCATTTATGATCCACTTCTCATTCTTGGATCCTGTTCACTACCTCCCACCTCAAGGCATTCATCAACCACTTCTAAGTCAATTGTCCAACTCCCACTGGACAAACTACATGAAAGTCCTCTCAACATGACCAGAACTGCCCATATGGTGTTCCCTTCTCATTTCCCCTGTTCAGATGTCTCAGGGGAACTGAAGGCAGCCTTCCCTAACAAATCCAGCCCCCACACACGGTCTGACAAAATCGATCTCAAAATGAGGCACCTAAAAATGTAACCAAATAGACCTAACCATCAGGTCTCAAGGACAAATTCAGAAGTGATGCCAGTGATCAGCTGCTTTTCCCCAATTTCCCCCACATAGCATGTTCCCCTCCCTAATCCTAGGACAAAACACCCTAACTCTGGTAATTCTGCCCTGCAAATGACTGCTGCAGTGTTGGTAGCCCCCAATCCTGACCCCACCGCTGAGTTTATGCTGGGGACAGAGATTTGAATTCCTCTATATTACGTTCGTTTAATCCTAAAACCTTGGAGAAATGAAGATCTAATTGTTACTAATTCAACTGTTTTATCTTGCTTAAGAAGACAAATTTTAACTAGATCCCAAAGGTATTTTTTCTGTAAGACCTCATGAGCTGTACAAAGTTATCTCTAATTCCATGTATATTCTAAATTAAAATATTCTCCCAATATCTACAGTTCAACAAATTTACTTTACATGTGTTTCTCTTTTTTCCAAGCTTAATTAATCACAAGCAGAACTTTGGGAAGTTATTCCTATTCCCCTACCCAGTTTTTTCTTCTTACAGACTCTTTCCCTTAATATGAAGACACCATACCTCTTTTTTTTTTCTTTATTGATTAAGATATTACAAATGTGACTTTATCCCCCCAATGTCCCCTCATCCCCCCACTCCTGCCCTCACCCTCACTCCCTGTTGTCCACATCCATTGCTTATGCTTATATATACGCATACAAGTCCTTTGGTTGATCTCTCCCCCTCACCCCTATCCTCCTATACCCTCCCTGAGTTTTGAGCATTTGATCGATGCTTCTCTGTCTCTACATCAGTTTTTGTTCATCGGTTTATGTTGTTCATTTTAACTCACAAATGAGTGAGAGCATGTGATATTTATTTTTCTCTGACTGATTTCACTTAGCATAATGTTTTCAAGCTCCATCCATGCTGTTGCAAATGGTAGGAGTTCCTTCCTTTTTACAGTAGCATAGTATTCCATTGTGTAGGTGTGCCAAGGTTTTTTAATCCATTCATCTGCTGATGGGCACTTCGGCTGATTCCAAATCTTGGCTATGGTGAATTGTGCTGCTATGAACATAAGGATGCACATATCCTTTCTGATTGGTGTTTCTGGTTTCTTGAGATTTATTCCTAGAAGTGGGATCACTGGGTCAAATGGAAGTTCCATTTTTAGTTTTTGAGAAAACTCCATACTGTTCTCCACAATGGCTGCACCAGTCTGCATTCCCACCAGCAATGAACCAGGGTTCCTTTTTCTCCAAATCCTTGCCAGCATTTGTCATTTGTTTATTTATTGATGATAGCCATTCTGACAGGTGTGAGATGGTACCTCATTGTCATTTTGGTTTGCATCTCTCAGATGATCAGTGACTTTGAGCATGTTTTCATATGTCTCTTGGCTTTCCTTATGTCTTATTTTGAAAAGTGTCTATTTAGGTCCTTTGCCCATTTTTTGATTGGATTGTTTATCTTTCTTTTGTTAACTTGTATGAGTTCCTTGTAAATGTTGGAGATTAAACCTTTATCAGAGATATCATTGGCAAATATGTTCTCCCATGCAATGGGCTTTCTTGTTGTTTTGTTGATGGGTTCTTTTGCTGTGCAGAAGCTTTTTATTTTGATATAGTCCCACTTGTTTATTTTCCTTTTAGTTTCCATTGCCCTAGGAGCTGTGTCAGTGAAGAAATTCTTTCAGCATATGTCTGAGATTTTGCTACCTGTGGATTCCTCTTATATTTTTACTAGGGGCCCGGTGCACAAAAATTTGTGCACTTGGAGGGGTCCCTCAGCCCAGCCTGTGCCCTCTCACAGTCTGGGACCCCTCAGGGGATGTCCACCTGCTGGCATCCCTGGCCAGCCTGGGCGAGGGGCTGATAGCTGTTTGTAGGCTGGCCAAGCCCCCCCAGTGGGAACCCTCACCCCATGGAGGTGTGGCCAGCCTGGGTGAGGGGCTAAGGGTTGTTTTCAGGCTGGCCACCACTCCCATTGATCCAACGTCCCAGCGAGGCTGGCTGGAATCAGGTTTCTGGGGTTTATTTATCTTCTATAATTGAAACTTTGTTACCTTGAGCAGAGGCCTAGGCAGGCATCGAAGCCTCCTGTTTGCTTCAGCTCCGCTGGCTTCTATAATTGAAACATTGTTGCTTGGAGTAGAGGCCCAGCTGGCTTAGGCAGGCAGTTGCAACAGAAGCCTCCGGTTTGCTCTAGCTCTGTGACTGCCGGCCTCCATCTTGGCTGGGTTAATTTGCATACAGCCGCTCTGATTGGCTGGTGGGTGTGGCTTGGCTAGTGGGCATGGCTGATGTGTCTCAGAGTGACAGTCAATTTGCATATTGCTGTTTTATTAGATTAGATGGTTTCCTGTCTTACATTTAAGTCCTTTATCCATTTTGAGTTTATTTTTGTGTATGGTGTAAGTTGATGATCTAGTTTCATTTTTTTTTTGCATGTGTCTGACCAAATTTCCCAGCACCATTTATTGAAGAGACTGTCTTGGCTCCATTGTATGCTCTTGCCTCCTTTGTCAAATATTAATTGAGCATAGTGGTCTATATGTCTGTTCTTATGCCAGTACCAGGCAGTTTTGAGATCAGTGGCTTTGTAATATAGCTTGATATCTGGTATTGAGATCCCTCCTACTTTGTTCTTTCTCAGGATTGCTGCAGCTATTCGGGGGGCGGGGGTGATGGGGGTTGTTCCAGATGAATTTTTGGAATGTTCTTTTAGATCTGTGAAATATGCTGTTGGTATTTTAATGGGGAGTGCATTGAATCTATAGATTGCTTTGGGAAGTATGGACATTTTGATGATGTTGATTCTACCAATCCATGAACACAGTATGTTCTTCCATCTGTTTATATTTTCCTCTACCTCTTTTTTCAATGTTCTGTAGTTTTCCGAGTACAGGTCTTTTACGTCCTTGGTTAAGTTTATTCCTAGGTATCTTAATTTTTTTGGTGCAATGGTAAATGGAATTGTTTTTTTGTTGTTTTTTTTTTAATATATTTTATTGATTTTTTACAGAGAGGAAGGGAGAGGGATAGAGAGTCAGAAACATCAGTGAGAGAGAAACATTGATCAGCTGCCTCCTGAACACTTCCCACTGGGGATGTGCCCGCAACCAAGGTACATGCCCTTGACCAGAATCGAACCTGGGACCCTTCAGTCCGCAGGCTGATGCTTTATCCACTGAGCCAAACTGGTCAGGGCTGGAATTGTTTTTTTAATTTCTCTTTCTGTATGTTCACTATTGGCATATAAAAATGCCATAGATTTCTTGGCGTTAATTCTATGTCCTGCTACATTGCCAAATTCATTTATTAGGTCTAATAATTTTTTGATGGGGTCTTTAGGGTTTTCTAAGTACAGTATCATGTCATCTGCAAATAATGACAATTTTACTTTTTCTTTTCCAATTTGGATGCCTTTTATTTCTTCTTCTTGTCTGATCGCTTTAGCTAACACTTCCAGTACTATGTTGAATAGGAGTGGTGAAAGTGGGCATCCCTATCTTGTCCCTGTCTTAAGGGAAATTGTTTTAGTTTTGAGTATGATGTTGGCTATAGGTTTGACATCATACCTCTTGTCTCCCAAGTTAGAAACTCAGAGGTTATCCACAAATCCTTTCTCATCTTCCTAATTCAACAATTCTGTCAATTTTACCTAAGACTTCTCACCGAATGGCTGTCTCCACAATTAGCTGTCTTAGTTCAATCTTTTATTTTTTCTCTCTCTGCCAGCAGAGAGAAGATGCAGGAAAGAGCAGGAGTCATTATGGAAGAAGGTCTTGGAGAAGATGGGACTAGAGGAGAGCTCTAAGCCCCATAGGAAGAGGAACTAAGTCTGGATGGGATGTGAGAAAGAATGCCTTCCCCCTGGGGTTTTGATTCCTTGGCCAAATACCCTTTTAATGCAATGTAGGATCAAGTCAATATTGACCCAGTTGCTAAACCACAGAGAGGAAAGGTCAGATAAAACTGACTCTAAGAATTAGGAAAACTGGTGATCTTAGCCAATGGAAATGCAGCAGAGTTGTGGGGCCAGAACCATGTAAGACTGAGCTAAAAAGTGAAAAGAAAATTGGGAAATGGGGAACGTGAAATTTTGAGAAGTATGATGGAAAGGGGAAGGAGAGAGATTGGGCCATAGCTAGAGGAAGAAGGGGGGTTGAATGGTTTTTTTCCAAAGGAGAGAGGAAGAAATTTACAAGTTTAGAAGTTGGGGGGGGAGTGGGAGAGACAAACAAACAACAGCAGCCAACAGAGAGAATTCCGCAGAGAAGAGAGCAGGAGTCATTATGGAAGAAGGTCTTGGGGAAGATGGGATGAGAGGGTCAGTTCTAAGCCCACAGTAAGAGGAACTGGGTTTGGGTGGGATGGGAGGAAGCACGCCTTCCTCTCTGAGGCCACAAGAGGAGGGTTTGCATGAAGGAGAAGGAGAGAGCAGGTGAGTATTTTACAGTCTTTGTCTGTAAAACGAGAAAATGAGTAGTGAATGGGATCTCAGCCTGAAGAGAGTAGTAAAAAATTTAAATACTTGATAAGAGGAAAAGGAGAAGACAATGACCAAGACAAAAATAGATGGACGATGCCCAGCTGGTGATGCTCAGTGGTTGAGTGTTGACCTATGAACCGGGAGGCTCGATTCCTCATCAGGGCACATGCCCGGGTTGCAAGCCCAATCCCCAGTGTGGGGCATGCAGGAGGCAGCTGATCAATGATTCTCTCTGATCATTGATGTTCCTATCTCTCTCCCTCTCCCTTCCTCACTGAAATCCATATATATTGAAATTAAAAGCCATATATTTGTAGTAACAACTATCAGGAGAAGTGATAGAGTTCCTCTACCTGTCCTCAGTTACTTCAGTCAAGCTGAGGAAAGGAGATGTGAAGAAGAGACCTCATCTTCAAAAAATTAAAAATAGAACTACCATATGTTTCATCAATCCTACTTCTGGGTGGATAGCCTAAGGAAATGAAAACAAGATCTTGCCCTAGCCAGCTTGGCTCAGTGGATAGTGTCGGCCTGTGTACTGAAGGGTCCCAGGTTCAGTTCCGGTCAAGGGCATGTACCTTGGTTGCAGGCACATCCCCAGTAGGGGGTGTGCAGAAGGCAGCTGATAGATGTTTCTCTCTTATTGATGTTTCTAACTCTCTATCCCTCTCCCTTTCTCTCTGTAAAAAATCAATTTCTTTTCAGCACTGAATATAAAAAAGAAAAAGAAAACAAGATCTCAAAGAGATACCTGCACCCCCAGGTTCATTAAAGCATTATTTACAATAGCCAAGATATGGAAACAACCTAAGTGTCCATTCATTAATGAATGGATAAAGATGTGAGATATCCTATATAATAGAAGTATAGTATGCAAATTTTCCCCTCAACTGGGAGTTCATCCTGGAGTTGGACAAGGGGGTGTGGCCAGCTGGGGGAAGGGAGAGAGGCAGCCATTAGGGGCCCTACCAGTGCACAAATTTTGTGTACTGGGCTTCATATATATATATATATATATATATATATATATATATATGTATTTGAATATTATGGAGCCATGAGAAAGAAGGAAACTGCCATTTTCAACAACGTAGATGAACCTCAGGGGCATTATTCTAAGTGAAATCATATAAAGACAAATATTGTATAATCTCTCTCTTATATGTGAAATCTAAAAGACCAAACTCTAAAACAGAGAATAGAGGGGTGATTACCAGTGGCTGGAAGAGGGGAAAATGGGGAGATGTTGGACAAAGAATACAAACTTCCAATTATAAGGTGAACACATTCTTGAGATTTAGTATACAGCCTGGTGATTATAGTTAATAATACTTTATTTTGTGCTTGAAAGTTGCTAAAAGAGTAAATCTGGAATGTTCTCACCATAAAAATGAAATGATAATTGTGAAATAGAAATGTTAGCTAACAGTCACAATCATTTTATGATATGTAAGTGTATCAAATCAACATGTTGTGCACCTCAAATTTACACAATGGTATGTCAATTATATCTCAGTGACGCTGGGGAAACTTTTATTTTTAATAAGAGAAAGAAAGGAAAAAGAGGCCTCAGGTTCGTGGGCCAGGTAGAAATAGCAGAGGAATGAGAGAGGGGATGATATCCAGGCTAGATGAAGAGGGAGAAATAGAAGCCCCGGAAAAATGAGGTTCAGGGACTGGAGTCTGGAATGAGGTCAAAGAGGAGGCAAGCTGAGTGAAAGAGGGAGAAGTAAAAGGTATGTGGTGTGGCTGGAAAGTAGGTATAATAGTGAGAGATTTTAATAAATACCACATCAATCCACGCAGAGGCAGTAAGTAGCCTATTTTCTCATATTGGCAACTAAAAATGAAGTGTGCACCAGAGTTAACAGTGGGGGAAAAAATACCTTTTTTTAGTTCACGTGACTTAGGAACAAAACACTATTGAAATAGATGATTTGCTTAAAGCAAATTGATTCATTAGGATGCCACTTCTTTGTAAACTTAACCATTATTTGAACTTTATTTTAATGCAAAGTAATCCTCACAGATAAAAACATACTTTGGTGCCCTCGGGGGGTGGCTAAAAGAACTTTTTCAATTACACAACTGCATAAAATTGTTCATTTTACCCAACCTGCATGGCTCAGTGGTTGAGCGTTGACCTATGAACCAGGAGGTCACCGTTCGATTCCTGGTCAGGGCACATACCCCGTTGTGGCTCATTCTCCAGTGGGGGGCGTGCAGGAGGCAGCCGATCAATGATTCTCTCTCATCATTGATGTTTCTATCTCTCCTTCTCCCTTCCTCTCTGAAGTCAATAAAAACATATTTTTAAAAAAGAATTGTTCATTTTACTTGTGTAGTTAGCAAGACAGAAGAATCCAGAATTAGGATGTTTGAATACATAAACATGGTGTACCTTTGGAAAGATTCACTTCAGATACCAGTTTAGTATATAAATCCCTTACTGATCGCCTGAGAAGAAGAATGGAAATAAATTGAGCAAGATCTTCATACTTTAGCAAAGGAGCTGAACCTGGCATGGGTAGGAGAGTTCAGCAGGAGACATGGACTCTGGTTCGCTTTTGGCATTCCCTGTGTGCCTATGGGTCAGTCATGTCCCTTCTGTGAGCCTCCGTTTCCTTATCAGTAAATGAAAATGGCCCCTATCACTTCGAACATTCTGACTGGCTGTATAGACCTCACTGGTCAGATTTCCTCAGAGTAATCACTCCACTTCAGGCTGGGCTAGACACACATGGAAAGCATGGGAAAGGGTTAGACTTGATTTTTTTAGAATATAATTTAACTTTTTAAAAAATCAGTTTTAGATTTATAAAAAGTTGAGCAGGAAATATACAGAGTTCCTATGAACTTCCTTACCTCTCTTCCTCTTTCCCCTATTATTAGCATCTTGCATGAGTGTACTAAAATTTGTTAAAATCGATGGTCCGATCGTGTTGCAGCATTAACTAAAGTCCACAGTTTACATTAGGGTTCATCTTTGCGTTGCACATTCTGTGGGTTTTGGCAAATGTATAACGATATGTATGTATCATTACAGTATCCTACGAAATAGTTTCGCTGCCCTAAAAATCCTCTAGGCTCCACCTACTCGTGTCACCTTTCCCGTCCTCCTCTTCCGCCCCCCGCAACCCCACCTACCCCCGGCAACCACTGGTCTTTTTACTGTTGCCATAGTTTTTACCTTTTTCCCAAAATATTATGTCGTTGGAATCGTATAATATGTAACCTTTTAAGAGTGGCTTCTCTCACTTAGCAATACATATTTTAGGTTCCTCTGTGTCTTTTCATGACTTGATAGCGCATTTCTTTTCAGCACGGAATAAAATTACATTGTATGGATGTACTACACTTGGTTTATTCATTCACTTATTGAAGAACATCTCGGTTGTTTTCTGGTTTGGGCAATTATGAATAAAGCTGCTATAAACATCTGTGTGCAGGTGTTTGTGTGTATGTAAGCTTTCAACTTGTTTGAGTACATTCTAAGCAGCACGGTTGCTGGACCCACGGTAAGAGTATATTTAGTTTGCTAGAAGCTGCAGAACTGTCTCCAAAGCGGCTGTACCACTTTGCAACAACCCGCCCCCCCTCCAGCTGCCAAAGCCATGAATGGGAGTTCCTCTTGCTCCACATCCTCACTGCCATTTCGTGTTGTCAGTGTTCTGGATTTGGGCCACTGAAATGTGTGTATAGTGGTATCCCATTTTTGTTTTAATCTGCAATACTATGAAGATATATGCTGTTGAATGTATTTTCAGATGCTTATTTGCTCCCTATATCTCTTCTTTGGTGAGGGGTCAGTTCATATCGTTTGTACTTTTTTAATTGAGTTGTATTTTCATTGTTGAGTTCAGACTTAGTTTTGCAGGAGTCTTTTGCCGACGGCACGAGGCTCTGTCAGGGCTGGCTGGAGCATTGTGTTGTCTAGTTCCAGAGGCCCTCACCACTCAGGTTGTAGTTGTATAGTTTACAAACACATCAGAGCAATCACAGTTTTGTTGTTGTTGTTTGTTTTGGCTAAAACAACAGAAATTTATTGTCTTATAGTTCTGGAAACCAGAAGTTCAGGAGGGTTGGTTTCTTCCAAGGGCTGTGCAAACATAGTTTAAAGAACTTGAATCCAGGCTCTGGTGGCAGAGAAAAGTTATCTGAGGGACATAGTCCACCGGGAGGAGCCTTTGAAGAGGTTCCTGGCCAGGAGAGCCCGAGGAGAAACCTGGCAAACACCACCTTCACCCACCGGTCCCAGGTAGCATCCGCAGTGACGGGAGACACTGCCATCGTCCCTCCGGGCCATGCTCATCACTTCTGTGGCGCCCTTGCCGAAAGGAGAACAACCTGAACCCCCGAGCTCCCACTCTCCCTTGGGAGGAAACAGCAGACAAACGGGACCTGAAGTGCCTTCTACAAAACAGCTGGCCAGTCCTCCTCAAACGTGTGCACATGATGAAAGACAAAGAATGACAGAGGCGGTCTCTGAGCCGCTCGGACTCTCCTCATTTGCTCCCCTCACTCTGTTTCCTCTGCAACCATGTCTACAGTCCGATGTGGCTGAGACTGAGAAAATCTATCAATCGAAATTAAAGAAGACAGAAATGTAAGGGGGAAATCCAAAGAAATGATCCAACAGGAGAAGCAAGCAGGCGAACCGTCACAAGGCACCGCCAAAATGCACTATACATCCCACAAGCGTTGACCCCTTATTTTACTTCTTTTAGGTCTTTACCTTTGTAAGATGCAAAGATGTTGGGTCAGTTTAAACGCCTGCGCTGCCTCCTTTCACATCAGAGAACTGCTGACAACTAAGGCCGCGCCTGCCTCTCCCCGCTGCATGGCTGGCTGGCAGGGAAGGAAGGTAGCTTGCACGTTGGTGATGTTGGTGAAGGCAGGCGATGGGTGGGCCGACAGTGAAGTCTAGAGTGAAAACCACGCTGGTCCAAGGTGTTCTGCAGGCTGGAAGATGCAATTTAATCAGAGTGATTTGTTAAAAAAATTATTGTAATGACTGGAAAACGCAATATTTTAAATATGCAAATAAAACGTTTTAAAACCTGGAGAGAGAGGGAAAATGAGAAATAGAGATAGAGAGAGAGAGAGAGAGAGAGAGAGAGAGAGAGAGAGAGAGAGAGAATAACAGAAAAGCTGTCCCATATTAAAGGAGACCAAGGGGACATGTCATGTGAGTGCAATGAATGATCCTGGACTGGATGTGAGAACAGAAAAAGAGCATTAGAGAGACAATCGGTGACATTCTACCAGCGTCCTTTCTTGACGTTGGTTATGGCACTGGCATTATAGAGGACGATAATATTTACGGAAGTGGCTGAAGGGCGACAGCAATTCTCTGTACGATGTTTGGAGACTCAGATTAATTCTGCTCAAATGAAAAGTTTTACAAATTGCGTTGGAGAGCGGGTGCAGCGGGCAGGGCAGCGCGCCGCCGGCCCTCGCCGCGGGTTGGGCGCGCCGGGCCCCCGCCCTCCGCCGGGCGCCGCGGGAGGGGTCGGGCCGCCCGCAGTTCCGAGCCGCGCCGCCGGCGCCCGCAGCACAGCCATGCCCGGGGCCGCGCTGCCCGCCGTCCTGCTGCCGCTGCTGGGCCTCGCCGCCGCCGCTGCCGCGGGTGAGTCGCTCCACCGTCCTTCTCCCTCCCGTCCCGCGCGGCCTCTCACCTCCCCTGCGCGCCCACCCCGTGCGCCCACTCCCCCCGGGTGCAGTGGGTCCAGGAGGGCGCCCTGGGGAAGGGGTCGCGGGCTTCCGAGAGTTCCCTCTCGCTTCCGACCAAGTGCACGCGTCCGCGCAGAGCCCCCGCGGAGCGAGGGGGACCCAGGGGGCCGAGCGACGGGAGAGCGGGGTGCAGGGTGAGTGGGGGGCGTAGGGCGCACGGCGAGCACAGTGGCAGCGCCACTCGGGCTGCAGGGAGCGGGGCCGCGGGCGGCGGGCGGGGGGCGGGGGGCGGCAGCAGGCCCGCGGGTGCTCTCCCGGTGTTTGTCCCGTGGGTTGGTGTTCAAGTTGTTGCAACAGGAAAACGGTTCGGCCGGATGGCGCTTGGGTCCCAAGTGGGACGAGAGCAGCCGCCGGAGCCTGGATTTCACTTAAGCCGTGTGATGTGAAGATCGTTCGGTGTGGGCTGCGGTTGCGCAAGTGGCAGATGAAAAATGACACATGTTAGTCATTTTCCTAAAGGACTCCTGAGGAGAAGACAATTCTGTGGAACGTGGTTGTTTTTTAAAAACAAACACATTTCCTGTGCAAGCATGTAAAAAATGTGGCTGGGTCAACTCTGGGGAAAGACTTCCATCCCCAAGCACTCCTGAAAGAACAATTCCAGGAATTACAGAGCAAAATAAACAAGAACTCGGTGAATAGTTGTGTGGGTTTGAATTAAATGATTATGCAAGAGTGTGATTCCCCCCTTCTCCCCTCCCTCCCCCGAAATTTCATTGCCGTTTTGTAAGTTCTTGCTGGAAGCCTGCTGACAGGCAGGAATATTTTAAAGGACCTCAGTGACAGAGGCAGCAGGAGAGAACTTGCTTAAAAACCCGAAGCTCCTTTCCCTGCAACGTTTTGTCCACCAGCATTTACCACCAGTTATGTCATCTGATGCCCGTGAAGGAGCAGAAACAGTTGGTGCTCATGTTCTCTCTGCTCGGACTGCACATTCGCTTTTCCTAAGACAGGGCTGGGCTGGAGATGTGTGAAGAGGGGCTGGTCGCCCACCGTAAGCATGCCCTCCTCACTCTGGCCCGACATCTAAATGCCCAGGGGAACCCACCCTCTGGGTGGCCACGCCTTCATCCTGCAGGCTAGTCAAAACATTCTTTTCTCGTTCAACTCTACAAAAAACATACACTTCTAGATTTGGGTATCTCTCTTCAGAAGTGCTCTTTTGATCAATAGGGGACAAGCTATTTTAGCAAAGTTTTGTTCTTTTTCCTTTTTATAAGTGCAGGATGGTTAAATGGGCTTTTCTTTTTTAGTTTTTATTGAATTTATTGGGGTGACATTGTTTCAGTCAAATTATATAGGTTTCAAGCATACAGGTCTGTTATGCGTATCATCTGCATATTGTGTTGTGTGTTCACCCAAAGTCAGCAAATAGGCTTGTCAAGAGCTTAAGAAAAGTGCGTGTTGAATACATTAATACCATTAATTAATCAGCTTCTCTCGGTAAAGAGGCTTTAATGATTGATTCAGAAAGAGCATGAGCAGAGCATGAGCTCTGGAGTTAGGTACACAAACTGTGTGGCCTTGAACAAGTTACCCAACGCATTTCCCGTTAGTAAAATGGAGATAATACCTCACAGAGCAAACGGGGAGCATGAGGTGCAAACTCTGTGTGTGGTATCTGTGACAGGCATGGGAGATCTTGCATCCTTCTCTGGTTCTCTTCGTACAAAATGAAGGGTAATTATTGCAACTAGAAAACCTCATGAGTGACACTTTCCAGGGATGTACATTGGATGTGTATGGTTATTGGACACATTCACATACATGTTGATGATGTAGAGCTAAGAAACTATATGTGTGTGTGTTTTTCATCGTAATACTTCACAAATCTTCCATCCAGACAAGACCAAGAATCATATTCGGCTTAGGACTAAGTCAAGAAAGCTTTTCAAGGTTTTCACCTATTTAGCTGAATGGCAAGACCTCCACAGAAAAGCTCCCGTGGTGTGGCCGCGTGGAGTATGGATTTAATGTTGACATGGAGATCCTTGCTGTTGTTCTGGTATTTCGGAAATTATTTTGTAAGTGTTCTTATGTTGTTTTTAATTATCTTGAAAAATCACAATAAGCAAAACACTCTTTAAGTTCCTGAGTGAGGTTCTATGGTATTCCTTTCAAAGAGTTCTTTCTGCACTTCGTAGGTGATCAGTATGTTACTGGGTCAGTGATTTCCCGTGGATAGCATGAGATGAGTGAATATCAGCATTTCAGAGTAAATCCTCATTCTGTGGTTAGCATATGGATCAGAATTTAGGTAACTAATTTTGTTGTTGTTGTTGTTTAGCTCTTTGTGGAAGCAGTCCTCTTTGTATTTTTAATTTTTTAAATTAAATTTATTGAAATAACTGGTTAATAACATTATGTAAAGTTCACGTGTACAGCACTATATTTTCATGTTTGTATACTCTATTGTGCGCTCACTGTCCAAAGTCTAGTTTTTATCTAATTCACCTTCCCTCCATCCCCTCTGCCTCAGGTAACTACCATTCTGTTGCTGTGTCTGTGAATTTGTTTTGGGGTTGTTTTTTTTGTTACTTTGTTGCTTTTATTTGTTGTGTTACTTTTTTTTTGTTTCATGTTCCACATATGGGTGAAGTCTTAGGATTTTTGTTCTTTTCCATCTGACTTATTTCACTTAGCATAGTACCCTCAAGATCCATCCTGAGTAGTATTCCTTTGTACATATATACCACATCTTCTTTGCTCATTCATCCATCAGTGGACCCTTAGGTTGTTTTTACATCTTAATTATTGTAAATAATGCTGCAGAGAACTCATGCAGCTCAATAATAACAAAAAAAATTAGATTTAAAAATTAGCAGAATGAATAGACATTTTTTTCCAGACATATAGATGGCAAACAGGCCTATAAAAAGTTCAACATCACTAGTTATTAGGGAAATGCAAATTAAAACTGCAAATCAAAAGCCATTCTTACCTATTCAAATAACCATTGCCAAAAAGACAAAAATAGTCCCAGTTGTGTGGATATGGAGAAAAGGGAACCCTGTTGCACTGTTGGTGAAAATGTAAACTGGTACAGCCACTCTGGAAAACAGTGTGGAGATTCCTTTAAAAATTGAGAATAGAACAACCATAAGATCCAGCAGCTCCTCTCTGGGTATTTACCTAAAGAGTGTGAAAACACTGATTTACAAAGATGTGGGTTACTGATTTTGAATTGTGTGTCCTTCAAGCCCTAGGTGAGGTGCTCCTGTCATCTCTTACCACCCTTCCTGCCATTCTGTGCATCCACACTGACCTGAGACTCAAGCACCTGCTGGTTCTTCCACCCAGACCAGCCTCGCCTTTCCCAGTCCTTGGCATAGTGGTCCTAACCCACATCATTCAGATCCCACCTCCTCAGGTCTTCCCTGAGCACCCCACATTCCTTGTCACATCCCCATGTTTATCTTCTTTAAAACTCTTAATACTATCTGAATGCATCTTGTTTATTAAAAATGAGATCAACCAAAGGACTCGTATGCATGCATACGAGCATAACCTATGGACATAGACAGTAGGGGGGTGAGGGCATGTGCTGGGGGGAAGCGAGGGAGTGGCCGGGGAGAGGTCAGTGGAGGAAAAAGGAGACTCATGTAATACTTTAAACCAGAAAGAATTTAAATAAAAAATAATAATAAAATAATAAAAAAGTTATCTTTATTGTTGAAAGTATTACGGATGTCTCCTTTCCCACCCCATTCTTGCTTATTCACTGTTTTCTTGTTTTCACTCTCCTTACCAGGAGGAAGCTCCGTAATAGCAGAGACTCTACTATTTCATGGAGTTTTATTTTGTTTTGATTTATGTCTCTGTACTTTATTCTAATTTGTAATAAAAAAAACACATTTTTAGATAAATGGTTTAAAAAGTAGGGGTGGGGGGCAGGTGGGTAATGGGATTGTAATTTCTTCCAACTTATTTTACCTCTGCTATGAACTCATCTCATAGTTGAATTTAAAGCATTAAATCATCTTAATCTATGGATGTGACTTTTTATGACCCTGTGGAAGGCACAGTTATGTTTCAAGGGAAATTCGCATAGTTTTTGTATTTGAAATGTTAATAAATGTTTATTTTACTTCCAATGAAAAAGTGAAATTGCAACTAGATATTGTTTCAGGACTTCTTTTGTTATTGAGAAGCTTTTATAAATGTGTTCATGTGTTAAAAACTAGTTTTAAAATAGTGTTATTGACAATATTTATAACACATATCAAATATTTCATTCCCTTTGTGGGTTATTTTAGGTTTTGAGAACAAATCTCTTTTTTAAAATATATTTTATTGATTTCTTACAGAGAGGAGTGGAGAGGGATAGAGAGTTAGAAACATCCATGAGAGAGACACATTGATCAGCTGCCTCCTGCACACTCCCCACTGGGGATGTGCCCGCAACCAAGATGCATGCCCTTGACCGGAATCGAACCTGGGACCTTTCGGTCTGCAGGCCGACACTCTATCCACTGAGCCAAGTGGGTTTGGGCTTGAGGCTAAATCTTAAAATTGACTCTCTAAGAAAATGGGCTAGTGATGCCCAGTAGGTACAGAGTACCACTGACTGGTATCCCCATACAGTGAATAAATATCATGACAACTCTTCTGAGAAGTCGTGTAAGGGGACAAGGTGGAGATGGACACCGTGGAAGCTAGGTGGGAAGGGTGGTGTTGAGAGGAGCTGGAGTGTCAGAGAGGCTGGATTTCCTTGAGATTCAGGGAGATCTTGCAGCACCGCATGCTGGGCTGAGGTTTAGTCAGGGGCTTGGGTCAGCCACTCCCTCCTCCTTACACATTAAAGGGGATAAAGGCTCTTCTTCCTCCTCTGTCTCTGCCACAGTTGCCCTTGTTGGACAGTAAGTGACTGCAGCTCATATCTTAATGGAAGAGGGGCAAAGGTCTTATTATTGACAAAGAAAAACATTATAATCTTTGCCTTTCCCTTGTTAACACTCAGAACAAGTATGTCCCAAGGATCACTTCCTCTTATTCTGTGCCTGATTGTTTAAAAAAAGAAATCATAAGGGAACAGAGAGTTCTATGGCAGCTAACCAGTAATGCAAAATATTCCGTGGATATGCCATTTTCTTCTTTCAGTACAAGGTAATTTTGGGCAGAGAAACTATATGGAAACATTTGGATATACGTCAAGTACAAGCTTTTAAATTTCTCATCAGGCTCCTAAAATTCTGCACTAGTTAAATCAGTAGAATTATGAAGTTACAAAATCCATAAAGACTTGTTTAGATGTATTGTCATTTTTAATATATTTATGTTGATCTCAGAGAGGAAGGGAGAGGGAAAAAGAGATAGAAATATCAATGATGAGAGAGAATCATTGATCGGCTGCCTCCTGCACGCCCCCTACTGGGGATCAAGCTAGCAAACCCAGGCATGTGCTCTGACCAAGAATCAACCGTGACCTGCCAGTTTATAGGTCAATGCTCAACCACTGAGACATACTGGCCAGGCCGTTTAGGTGTATTATTGATAATCTATCTTTTAGGATTGCTGCAAAGAAGTAAGTAACAGAAAGCACTTTGCAGAGAGCTTTGTGGGCAGGATTTTTGTTTTTGTTTTTTTAAGCAAAGCTTATTTATTGAAATATATTTTATGGAAAATACTTACAGAACCTGAAAACTTACGGCAATATTTTTGGGAAGCAAGATTATAGCAAGTCTTAATTTAGCCTTCTGCTCATGAAGTTTAGGAATCTTACCGACTTTCCTCACAGGAGGTACCCAGTCTCTACTTGAACATTATTCTTCTCAAAGTAAAACTGCATTGCTTGAGCAGTGCGTAAAGCTTGTTGCTGGGCAGATACTCTGACTTGGAGCATGACAAGAAGGGTTCCGTACTGAATCAGCTAACTGGAGTTTCTGCTAATGCTGAAACTGAGCCTGTGGAGAAGGCAATTGAGAGGTTTGAGGAAGTGAATCAATAATTTTTACATTTTCCTGCCTGTAGTTTATTTTTCTCTTTTTGGACTTATCGTGTATTGCTTATTTATTTCCTCAACAATGTTCTTTGATTTGCTGTAATTACCATTATCATCATCATCATATTCACTCCCATCTCAGAGGGAATCTCTGCTGTTCCCTCTCTCTGACCTGGCTATCCACATGGCTTTTTCCTTCAGCTCATTCAGATCACTTTTTATAGGTCATCTTTATAATGAGACCATTCTTAGACACCTTTCTAAGATTGCAGCCCCTACCCCTACCCTACACTAAGGATCTTGCTTCTCTGTTTTCACCTTTCTCCTTAGTGTTTATCACTCTCTGTAGTTGCTGGCCTCCAAGATGGCCCAAGTGATTCCCACCTCCTGGTATTATAGTCTGCATAGCTCACCCTCACACCAGTGAGGGCTGACCTGTATAACCAACAGGATATTGTGGAAATACCACGTGTGAGTCCCAAAGCTGGATTATAAAAGACATTGCACTTTTACCTTGTTCTCATTCGAATCACTTGACCCTTGAGCAACCCAGTGGAGATGTCATGTGGTGAGGAGCTGAGACTTCCTACTCACAGCCAACACCAACTCACCGTCTGTACGAGTGAGCCTTTGTGGAGGCTGTGGCCCTGGCCAACGTCTTGACTACAAGTTCATGAAACACCCCAGGCCAGAATCACCCAGCAAAGTAGCTGCTTCCGAATTCCTGACCCAGACAAATTGTGTGAAATAATAAAACTTTTTAGTTGATTCAAGCTGCTAATTTGCTACTTGGGAATAGATTAGCTAATAACCCACCTAAATGGAAACACCTTCTCCTGGCCGGATAGCCCAGTTGATTAGAGAGACATCTTGATACACCAATGTTGCAGGTTTGATCCCTGGTCAGGGCACATACAAGAAAACCAGTGAATGCATAAAAATGGAACAACAAATCTCTCTCTCCTCTCTCTCTCTCTCTCTCTCTCTCTCTCTCTCTCTCTCTCTCTCTCCCCTTCCCTCTCTCTAAAACCAATAAAATAAATTTTTGTAAAGTTTAATTTCTATTTATCAATTGAAATAATATAAAACACCTTCTGCATATTATTTTATGTACTTACTCTGTCTCCATGTATCTGCCTCAACTAGAATATGAGCTCCAGGATAGCAGGAATTTTTTCCTTTTTGTTCATTGTGGACTCTGTAGCCCCTAGAGCAATTTTCTCACAATAACCTCCTGAGACAGGTACTGGTATCATCCCCATTTTACAAATAAGGAAGTCGGGGCACCAGAAGGTTGTTACATATAGCCAAGATCATGCAGTCAGAGCCAGACTTTTCTCCATAGCCTAATATGCTTAGTCAGAATGCTACACTGCCCACTTCTCTGCATACTATCCCGTGTTATGTTCAAGACACTATGATAGTTGTGGTGCGGGGGGATTAAATTTAAGACATGGCCTCTGTTGTCATGCAGTTCACAGTCCAACTGAGAAAATAGGATCAATATCAGGTAACTGACATACAGGATTTGATCAGTGCCATATGAGTGTGGGTGTAGGTCATCAAAAGGTAACATAACTCCTTTTTAAAAAGTTATTCATTAATTTTAGAGAGTGTGAGGAAGGGGGAGAGAGAAAACATCGATCTGTTGTTCCACTTATTCATGCGTTCAGTGGCTGGTTCTTGTATGTGCCCTGATGGGACGGAATCCACGAATGAATCTCATAAAAGCAATAGTTACCGAAGAAGCCGGACACAAAGGAGCACAGGCGGCATGATTTCATTACTACAACGTTCAAAAACAGCAGAACTAACCTGTGGTGTTAGAAGTTGGAATATTGATTACCTTTGGAGGGAAGCAGTGACCAAAAGGGGTTTAATGCTGTTTCTTTATCTCACTGATAATCATATGGATACGTCCATTTTATGAAAATTCAAGCTGTATATTTATGACTTACACATTGTATGATGTATTTCAATGAAAAGTTTACTTTTTTAAAAGTATGTTAGTAAAAATATTAGAATTGGCAGCAAATTCAATCCAGTTATATTACAGGATATCAGAAACGTCTCGTGCTTCTAGAAGGAAAAGATGAATACACTGGAAAGAGAGTGTATGAGGCTGCTGAAGAGAAGATAAAGTAAGCTATTTAAGGATGAAGAAGAGAGGATTCTTTCATTCAGCAGAGTATTTTAAATTCTTATTATAGTCCAAGAGCTTTTTGAGGTGTTGGAGATCCAAAGATTAATAACAAGTCCCTATTGTCAGAAAGGCCACTGTTTAGTGGGTGAGGATACATGATAATGTTTTGAGCATCTTCCTTAAAGTAGGCCCCATGCTATGTAGTTTTGTAGCTGCCTACTTAAAGCTGACAACAATACAAGGAGGTTGCTTTTTCTTGAGGAAACACAGGAAATAAGTTGTCCAAGCTACCACCACCGAGATAAAAACCTTGGTTAGTCTGACTTCAAAGCCGTATTTCTCTTGGTACCTTACCCAGGCATGGATGGTGTTTTAGAAGAGAAGTCAACACAAATTCCAGTGGCGAAGTCTTGGAGAAGGTGGTATACATGGATGGATGGCCTGGACCTCCAAGGATGAGCAGACAATAACGTTTGATGATCTGGGAGTGGTTTTGGAGACATAAAAGTTTTGTTTGTTCTGAGTAAGGGCCAGACTTTTGAAGAAGGCAGCAGAAATGTGTGGTGAAAGTGAGGTCCTTGAGCACTGTTTCTCGGGAAGGGGATCTAGAGTTCTAGCTGCTCCTTATACAGCCTTTCAACCAAGCATGTTGTTTTTAAGGCATCCCTGAACCCCGCTCCTAGAAAGGTGCATGGTCTCTCCAGTTTCTGAACCTTTCTGGACTTCCTTGCTTTCTACATGTTGCACATACAATTTTATAGCCAGAGGTTTGTTTGGTTTTTACTTAATATTTTACTAAGAGCATTGTCCTAAAGGAAAGTGCTTGCTGCTGAAACATCCCTATTCAACTACCTTTAAGCCACCATCATGGGAAAGTAGTAGATTTCCAGGAGTTCAAGCCAAGGTTGTCAGTCACAAGTGCAATGCAAGTATTTATAAAACAGCAGGAAAGAAAAAACTCATACGTAAAGTAAATTGTACCTTGGAACACCTACCCTCATGCTCGTGCATCTTGCATGGCTTAACTACTAAGTGAAGCCAGCAGTACGAAGCCAGGGAAAAACTCAGGTCTCATACATCAGAATGATTTTAAGTAGCCCATTGTACTAAGTACTAGTAGGTTATTGATCCAGCTGCTATAACGGTGACCTGAATTAACAGTGGACTTAACCACATAGAAGTTTATTTTCTTTCTTGTTACAACTTGAGTGTGATATGGCGGTTCCACTTAGGACCCTACCATCTTCCGTCTTGTTGCTCTCTTATTCCTGGGCTGCTTCCACTGTTTACAGGATTAGAGAGGGCTAACTATATTCTAGCCAGTGGGAAAGAGGACATGTGGCCCAAGGAGCACACTTCTTCCTTAAAAAAATTTTTTTAAATTGATTTCAGAGAGAAAGGGAGAGGCAGAGAGAGAGAAAGAAACATCAATGATGAGAGCGAATCAGTGATTGGCTGCCTCTTGCATGGCCCCTACTGGGGATCGAGCCCGCAACCTGGGCATGTGCCCTGACTGACAATCGAACCATGACCTCCTGGTTCATAGGTTGTTGCTCCACCACTGACTGAGTCACACTGGCTGGGCACATTTTCCACATTTCATTCTGCTCAGGCCTTATTATCCAGAGTTACTAGAAGACTGGGAAATAACCTCGCTTGGTGATCATGTACTCTGTGCTGAGGCCTAGCACCAGAGACAACTCCTGGTCTCTGCCATATCCTGAGCTTAGTAAAATCGAAGTTGCTGAATTTAGACTAACATAGCTGATTGTTAAGCTCTGATCTTTCTGGTAGGGCAACCTTTTACTTGTTTGTGTTGAAATTACAATACATAAAGAACTTAAAAATAAAACCATGTGAAATTTTAGTGCTTTTCCCTATATAGACTTGAGAGAATATGGAAGATTCATGCCTTATGCTCCTTTTTTCACTGAAATTCGGTAAATACCTTGTATCCTTTGTCCATTCTGGCCGTTGAAACCAAGCTCTTACAGGCAGGCCTACTTTTGCTTATAATGCTAATGATGAAGTTCTAGAACCGAGGCTGTAAAATGTACACCTTTATAATGACCAGAGACTAAGGAGCTGTGCCTCTACCTCACAGCTGTAGAGGGAGAGAAACAGTTCTGTTTCCTAGAATCAGTTCTAAGAATCTGCTTTGATGAGGTGATAAATTAAGAACATTCAGAAGAACATCAACCTTGTTTTCCAGTGCAATATGAAAACTTGTCTGAATATTCATAATCCAGCAACTTGTTTTCTTCTCTGTTCTTGGAAATACAATTTTAACAAAAAGATCTTGTAAAACTAAGATTTTTGGAATTGTTTCTCCATGCTACAAAGGTAACCTTAAAAAGAGCTTGTAATTCTGATTGTCTTCCCTGATAGTTTGTTCCCTTGGCAATAGTGCTATAATTTATGACTAAATTCCTAAAAAACCCAAAGACTTAGAACTTTGCTCTGTAAAACCAGAAGAGATTCATTTGCTCAGTTCTCTTTTCCATCATATATAATGGAGAAAAATAAATTACTGTCACACTTGTCAATTTCTTATTTTAACAAATACTGAACTGTTAACAAATACTTGTTACTGAATGTTTAACAAATACTTGTTGCTGAATTAACAAGGGCAGTTGCTTTTCCTTTTTTTCTGTGAAATCTAATATTTTTATCTGTAGGAATTCATGAAATTCTTATTTTCAAGTTACTGAACAGTGTTTCTCTTTTTCCACACAGACTGTCCTTCATCCAACTGGGTTCAGTTCCAAGACAGTTGTTACATTTTTCTTCAAGAAACCGTCAAAGTAGAAAGCATAGAGGATGTCAGAAATCAGTGTACTGACCATGGTAAGGAGTATATTCTTTTTCTTTTGCCTTTCAGAAATCAGTAAATAGTATTTACTAATTCCTTTTAAAAGAACTGTTTTGTTTTATCTCCCTGGGTTCTTATAGTAACTGTATTCTGCAATGTACAAGCCACAGGCATTAGAACTGGGTGGAAGACAGTTGTTGGTCATGTACTCTGTGCTATACAGCACATTGGTGTCCTAGCAGAGCGGCAGAACAGTAGCAACAGCAGTGTCTAAATAACGCGCCTGCTCTGTGCCAGGCACTGTGCTTAAGCACACCATATATTTTAATTGGCTTCAATTATTATAACAAACCTTCTTTCATAAAGAAGAAATTTAGTTCAGTTACTTGTTTAAGGTCACACAGGTTATAATTGGTAGAGCCAGGATACAAACCAGGGTGTGTCTTACTTTAGGACCAGAGTTCTGGGTCATTCTGTTATTCTGCCCTAAAAGTGCTATTTCAGGCATGTGCGTGAGCAGAAATCAGGTGACAGGGGGCCATGAAGTAAGTCTGTGGTAAAGAAGTGTGCATTAAAGAAAAATAAGAGAAAGGGTATTTGCTAGAGGGTATGTTCAATGTTCTCTGGGAAATACATTTGTAACTTCATAATGTGAAATATTTTATTTTATTATTTTTAAAATATATTTTTATTGATTTCAGAGAGGAAGTGAGAGGGAGAGAGAGAGATAGAAACATCAATGATGAGAGAAAATCATTGATTGGCTGCCTTCTGCATGACCTCTATTGGGGATCGAGCCCGCAACCCAGGCATGTGCCCTTGATCAGAATCGAACCTGGAACCTTTCAGACCACAGGCAACGGTCTATCCACTGAGCCAAAACAGCTAGGGCAGTGAAATATTTTAATTAAAACTTATTTTTAAAAAGGTCTAAAATAAATAAATAAAAATAAAAAAGGTCTACTTGGATGCTCTTTATATATTTGACTTTTTAGCTCAAAGTGCATCCTGTTGTTAGCCTCTGTTGAGATCATCATTGGCTAAAAATTAAACTCTGATGTGAACTTCCAGTCAAGATGGGGGTATAGGATAATGCAGTACTTGAATCCCCCACAACCATATCAAAATTATAACTAAACTACAGAACAAGCATCATTCCAAAACTGCCTGAAATATAGCTGAACAGAAGCCCTACAACTAGGGGATTAATGAAGAAGCCACATCCAGACTGGTAGGAGAGATGGAGATGCAGAACAGGGCTGGTCACACACCCATGTGTGGTGGATAAAAATTAAGAGGGATATGTCAACTAAGAGGTTACCTCTAAGAACTAAGGGAGAACTTCAGCAGCACTAAAAAGCCCATAAAAATGAACCAGTCAGAAATGAAGGTTACACTAACTGAAGTGAAGAATAGTTTATAGGAAATCAACAATAGAGTAGATGAAACTGAGAATCAAATCAGCAATTTGGAATATAAGGGAGCAAAACCATCCAATCGCAACAGCAAAGAGAAAAAAAATCCAAAAAAATGAAGATAGGGTAAGGAGCTTCTGCAACAACTTCAAGAGTACCAAATTTGCATCATGGGGGTGCCAGAGGGAGAAGAGAGAAAGCAAGAAATTGAAAACCTATTTGAAAAAAATAATGCCATGAAAACTTCCCTAACCTAGTGAAAGAAATAGACATACAAGTCTAGGAAGCACAGAGCATCCCTAACAATATGAGCCCAAAGAGGCCCACACCAAGACACATCATAATTAAAATGCAAAAGGTTAAAGACAAAGAGAGAAGCTTAAGCAATAAGAGAAAAGCAGTCAGTTACCTACAAAGGAGTTCCCATAAGACTTCCAGCTGATTTCTCAGCAGAAACTTGGCAGTCCAGAAGGGAGTGGCAAGAAATGTTCAAAGTGATTAAAAACAAGAACCTACAACAAGAATAACTAAGCAAAGCTATCACTGAGAATCAAAAGGCATATAATCAGCTTCTGAGATGAGAAAAAGCTAAAGGAGTTCATCACCACCAAAGCAGTATTACATGAAATGTTAAAGGGCCTTCTTTAAGAAGAAGAAGGAGAGAGAGAAACAAGATGGCGGCATAGGGTAGACACCGTATATGCAGCTGTGAACAACTATTTCAGAAAAACCACGAAAAGAACACACGGACACCACTCGCACCCACAGGACGGCTGGCTGAGTGAAAATCCTACAACCAGAGAAGAGTCTGAGACTCAGAGCAGCAGCAGAAGCAAAGTACAGAGGTACGGAGGCGCGCG